>KN887340.1:9554-33425 GCA_000934455.1 Apostichopus parvimensis | reverse complement strand
CAATCATAATAATAATAATGAACATGTATTGTGCTGGTATCTGTCAAAAACATTGTAAGTGTGAAGCATGTGACACAATGAAATAAAATATCAATAAAACAAAAGTCCATAAGAAGTTGTTGAGTTCTCAAAACAAGTGTTTTTCAGAGTAGATTTGAGGCTGAAACAGATGGGAAGAGAGGACATTTAATGTCACCTATATCATCTTGTGTGTCAAGTATTTGTAAAAGTACTGTCGGTGTTATTAACTAACATCATCTGAAGCCATTGAAGGTTGCATTCTATCAATTCATCTTAACATGGTTAAAGACTGGGATCTCTCTCCTGTCCTTTTCATCTAGGAGGGGTAGTTGGATTACAATCATTATTACTTAAAGTTGTGTCTTGTCTCTTACTCTCTTTGCCCTTTTGCATCAGTCCATGATACTAAATATAGAATTCCATAGCACATCAATTGTATAATTGGTAACACAAATAACTATACATCAACATGATTCACAAGTAACTGCTTCAAATGTTCAAGCATTGTATTGTTGTGTGTGCTTACAACTGAGTGGAGCAGACAGACACAGAAAGATATGTTGTCATGGCATGGGTATTGCTTTATCAATTCATATATTAAAACATCAATACAGGTCATACATAGCTGCCTTAATGATGCCACATCATTGCATACTTGTTCAGGTCATTCACCAATGCCTTAATGATCCCACAACATTGCATAATTGGTTCAGTACATTCATTGATACCTTATCAATCAAAGAACATTGCATACTTGTTCAGATCAATTAATAGCTGCCTTTATGATCCCACTTTCACTGTATACTTGTTCAGGTCATTCATTGATACCTTAATTATCCCACAACATTGTATATTCGTTCAGGTCATTCATCGATGCCTTAATGATTCCACAACTTTGCATACTTGTTGAAGTGATTCATAGCTGCCATAACGATCCCACAACATTGCATACTTGTTCAGGTCATTCACCAATGCCCTAATGATCCCACAACATAACATAGTTGTTCAGGTCATTCATAGCTGCCTTAATGATCCCACAACACTGCATACTTGTCCAGGTCATTCATAGATGCCTTAATGATCCCAAAACATTGCATACTTGTTGAAGTCATTCATAGCTGCCCTAATGATCCCACAACATTGCATACTTGTCCAGGACATTCATCGATGCCTTAATGATCCCACAACATTGCATGGTTGTTCAGGTCATTCATCAATGCCTTAATGATCCCACAACATTGCATACTGGTTCAGGTCATTCATCGATACCTAAATGATCCCACAACATTGCATACTTGTCCAGGTCATTCATAGCTGCCTTAATGATCTCACAACATTGCATAGTTGTTCAGGTCATTCATTGATGTCTTAATGATCCCACGACATTGCATAGTTGATGAAGTCATTCATCGATGCCTTAATGATCCCACAACATTGCATGGTTGTTCAGGTTGTTCATCAATGCCTTAATAACACATCATTGCATACATCCTCAGGTTCCAGACTGAGTTAAAGCATCGTTCAGTTTTCTATCTAATTCAATAATGATCCTGTCTTGATGACTATAAACACCAGTTCGAAGTAAGGTATCTCTCTCCTCTATAAGTCTGGCAACATGATCATCTGCGGATTCCAGATGACCACTAGAGTGTTGGTCCGCAAACTGTGTTTTGAGACCGATTTCTGCTACTCCTCCTTGCTGAGCAGGGACGAGAGGCAATGGTTGTCTTTCTTTCTTGATGAGCTCTTGTTCCTTCAACCTATTGAGAAATAGAATAAACTGTTGTTAAACCTCCATCTGTTGTTTTCATGATGTAACATGTCCCAAATCATTGTCCATGAATGTCTTACTTTATCAAGTAATGAGAGTGCAGTTCTGTGGAAGAATCTGTCTCTTCAAAATAAGTTCTCTTTTTTCCTGTAAAAGTATTCCTATTACTGTTGCCTCCGATTAATGTTTAAACATTAATTGAACAAATGCACTGTTTTAACATTTACAGTAAATGTGTTTCGGTTAAAAGGCCAGTCATTCCTGTCACCTAGCATTGCTACCAATCTGTGGAGAATAACATCTTCCTTAATATAATTCTACATATAAATTTGTCATTTAAACATGGACAACTGGCACTAGTACCAATTGGTCAATTGGAAACACCCAAAAAAATGTCTCACTAACATTCCTATCTCATCAAACTTAACAGTACTACTTCTGATATGCTAACTTGATTATAAAGCAAGCTTTTCATACATTACGGAGTGAAAAGTATCAGTCTGGTAAAAGATCTGATTACTCACTTTTGCAGTGAATTTGTGTTATATAATGAGGGCTACAATGTGTTGTAACATTTGTTTCTCCAGGTAGCATTGTTATGCATAAAGACAACTGGAAAAACTTTGAAAGAAAGTTGATGGTTGCCCAGTAGTGAAAGTTAGACTTGTTGTTTAATCTGTGTGTAGGAAGAAGCTGATTGTGCAAGTTGTTTTACACGAGAAGAGAAAATGAAAACAAATAAGCTGTTATTTCCAATTGTAGTGAATGTTTAGCTTCAGTTCAGTTGTTAACGTACTTTGACCAGACATTGTGAATTTGCTTAGGCATAATGTTAGGCTACTTACACTTTGTAATTAACTTATGTACACAGTTCAGTTTAGCCTACCAATCAGTCCCCATGTACCTGGACAACAGACTTTTAAATGGTAAATGGTTCTGTTAAGTGAAATAAACAGAAACTGGCAACCCTAATTCCTAAGTCGCGATCGATATATTTGAATAGTATTATTGTACGATTTGTCTCTGCGGTTGCACTGTATGGATACTGTTATGTGCTATTAAAACAAAAGATCATAAAATAATAAATTGTTAGGCAATGATTGAGTTGTATTGTAATACTAAAGAACTCACATAATTATCATGTCTATTTGAATAAATGTCAAATGAGTCAATAAAAGAGATGGGAAAAAAAAAACAAAAACCTAATTCCTATTCTCTGTAAATCTCTAAGTTTGAACTTATCTTCTCCCCCACCCCCCCCCCCTCCCCCACTGATTACTGCCTATTGTCTTTACCTTTGTAGTTCTCCCTTGATATCTTCTAAAGTTTGATTGTCAGTTTTGGTCACTTCCTTCTCTTCTGCTGCTAGGTATCTTAGCCTCATATGTTCCAATTCCTGGTGTTGCCTCTGCAGTCTTGCCTTTGCCTCAAGTTGCTGTCTTTCCTTCAAATGGGCCAGTTCTTTAAGGGCTCTACCCCACTGTTGCTTGTAATGAATCTTTGACTTGCTCAGTGAGTCAAGCTTGCGTTCCAATTCAACCTTGAGACAAAAATATCGAACAGACTTAAAAAAGTATCCTAGGTTGAAATATGCATGGAGAAGGCATAGAGACCTGCTTTGCATTAAAAAGAACAGTTCAGTTTCATATCTTACATAACACATTTACTGTAATACAAACACCACTTTACTAAAGCATAAGCTTATCTGATTTTCAGGTTGAGAGACATTTTAAACTTACCACAAGTCACCACAATTTACAAACATGGTTGATGATGTCACATAGATTTACTTGTTCCATACTGCCCAAGTTATTTCAAGGGCCTCTATCACTGGGTGTCGTCTTTGAGATATCATTTCTCCTAATGATATCATTTCTTCTCTAATGATATTATTTCACACACTATCTATTTTCCATAAAGTGATAAAAGAGGTTAAAATATCAGATGTTCCCATATAAAGCTGGTTTTTGTGACAATCACCATATATAGCATCTTTGAACAAAAGTGTCAATAGATAAAGGAAAGGCGCTATTTGAAATATTCTGTTTCACTCTTCTACTCATCAATATTCGTCTGACCAAACTCAAAAGCAAAAAGTTCCACTTTTTGAGTCATTCTTTGTTCTATGCATACCCCATATGGTGGTTGTTGGACATTTTAAACAGACTGCATGTAGCATAACATACATACCTTTTCTAGGTTAAGCAAACTTATTTCTGATTGCAGTTTCATCTCTGGTTTGGTTGTATTTTGTTCCTTGTAAACATCAAACTGTCTGTCTTTCTGTTCAATTTGTTCCTGTAACTTCTTCACTCGCTCTCTAAAATGTTCAATTTGCTCTTGTAACATATTATTTTTACCTCTGAAACGAGAGAAAAGGGAGGGTAATTTTACACAAAGATAATGTACTTGAGCTATAAATCAAACATTCTCGGTACTGATAATGTAACATGCTCCATATCCCTGAAAGGACAATATTCTTCATAAGAGAGGTAATTCAAACAGTCCAAAGGGTCTCAATGTTCCATCTAATCTCTGAAAGCACAATATTCTTCAAAAAAGAGAGTGAGAAAACAGTCCAAAGGTGTCAATGTTCCATCTAATCTCTGAAAGCACAATATTCTTCATAAGAGAGTGCGAAAACAGTCCAAAGGGTCTCAATGTTCCATCTAATCTCTGAAAGCACAATATTCTTCAAAAGAGAGTGAGAAAACAGTCCAAAGGTGTCAATGTTCCATCTAATCCCTGAAAACACAATATTCTTCATAAGAGAGTGAGAAAACAGTCCAAAGGTGTCAATGTTCCATCTAATCCCTACAATATTCTTCATAAGAGAGTGAGAAAACAGTCCAAAGGTGTCAATGTTCCATCTAATCCCTGAAAACACAATATTCTTCAAAAAAGAGAGAGGGAACAGTCCAAAGGTCTCAATGTTCCATCTAATACGTTTCCTTTTTTTTTGCAAGATTTTCTTTCACAAACTGTATTAGATCTTAGCAGAAGGAACTAAGTGTTTCTTAGCAAAGCATAATTTTTGGCTATACCAGTTAAATTTAGTGAAAAATTATCAAATTAATAATTTATCACTTACAAAACTTCAGTTGGGTATTATACAAAGACGAGCATTCTAGATAAGAATAGAGATATCTTTTCCTTGTATTATGAAAGGTACTAGTTACTTTTCCAGTTCAATCTGATGGATGCAATCTTCCTTCATCCTTCGAGATGCTTCCTGCATCTCTGTCAATTTGAGTTCATGATCATGCTGTAACTCATCTTTGAGATGACCCACTTCCTCTTCCTTGGCTTTCAGTTCCCTCTCACGTTTAACTACATCACCAAGAGCAAACTGGAGTTGCTCTTCAAGATGACTGTATGCATCAAGCTGAAAATAACAAAATTTCATGATTCATAAAAGAACAATAGCTATTTTAAGCTCACATCAAGCCAAGTCAATAATTTGATTCATTTAAACAGGTTGGAAGGTTGCACATATCAGCCTGGCAACCAGGAGCATAAATCGCATTCTTGCTATTTGTTAGAAGACAAGCAAATAAGTAAGTGTGCCTTGTTATTCTTGTGGCAGCTGGGTCATCTATATGGATTGAAGAATCACTATATGTCTAGAGGTGTGAGTGGTATATAGAAATGGCTCTCCCCTCCCCCTGTCTGGTGCTAACAGGCTCTCATTGACAGTTAAAAGAAGCTTTTTTACTATTATACTCATTAACACCAGTAGAATCACTGTGGCTTAGTGGTACAGACTTAGGTCTGTGACACGAAGGTCTGGGATTCCATTCTTACCTTCGCCTGTTGAGTCCCAAACGGACGAAACCAGTTGTGAAGTGGAACTTTTCTAGTGTGTTGATCTACAATATTTTATATGTATATGTATTTATATACATACATATTTATAAATATATTTTCTATGCAAATCACAGAAAATCTGAACAACAAATGTCAATAATAAACTTCTTTGGCAAAACCATCACTGAAAGGAAACCTTTTAAGTAAACCCTCACTGACAGGTAACCATTACTGATAAACCATCCAGTATAGGTATCTTTATTGGTAAACCCAGACTGACAGGTAATCTGTATGGATAAACCATCATCCATGGGTAATCTTGAATGGTAAACCATCACTGACAGGTTACCTTTACTGATAAACGATCCAGTATAGGTATCTTTATTGGTAACCTCGACTGACGACTGACAGGTAATCTCTATGGATAAACCATCATCCATAGGTAATCTAAATCACCTATGATTACTTAGATTATATAATCATTTCTAATCTGGAAAACTAGAAGGTTTATGGTCTATTGACTCAAATTTAACATAGTTAAGACTTACTTTCTTTTTAAGAAGCAATTCCCTCTCTTTGTCCCTGCGCTTGAACTCTTCTGATAAAGATTGCAGGTGGTTTACTTGTTTTTCTTTCATCTGTCAAATGAGCAGAAGAATCTGAGTCAATTTTAGTCTTGCACAAGTTTGACTCAGCACATTGTTCTTACACAGTAGTATACTAACAATGACAAACATGGGTAAGAAGCTGCAATGTTTTTTCTGGTTATTATCAAATGATGAATCCATTTTTAACACTGGACTTAACTTCAAGTATTAAGGGTAACACGAACAAGTCAACCATGCTAAAGGATGAACAGGGAATGTACTTTTAATACGAAATAACTAATTGCTGTCAATAAAGTATCTACAAGACCCAACTACAACAAAAGCATGTCCTGTGACTATTTATACACTAATGATGGCTGTAACCTCTATTAGTGTTATAACCAGTTTCAATCTCTATGTGATGCTCTAACCATAACTGTAATCTTTTTAAGCATTCTAACCATGGTTTTCAATTTCTGTTTGATGCTCAAACCATGGCTGTAATTTATATTATTGTCTTAATCATGGTTTCAATTCTGTTTGATGCTCTTAGCATTCCAATCAGTTTCAACTTCTATTCAAGCTCTTACCATGGCAACAACCATGGCTTCAAATTCTATTGATACTCTGACCACAGGTAAAGCCCATGCTCTAGCCTGGCAACAACTCTTGTTAGTGCTCTTACCAAGGTCAAAACTTATATTGATGCTCTAACCATGACTTCAAAATCTGTCCAAGCTTTAGCCTTGTCAGCAACCTCTTCACATCCTCTAACCATGACTTCAACCACTGTTATTGCTCCAACCATAGCTTTCACTTCTATTGATTCACTAACCATTACTGTGATGGTTGTGTAACCCCTGGTTTTGCATTAGGCATGGCTGGAACCCTCACTTCAAGCTGTAAATGATGACTACAACCCTTAAAAATGCCCTGACCATGGTTGTAACCTTTATGTATGCCCTGACCATGGCTGTAACCTCTATGTATGCCCCAACCATGGCTGTAACCTCTATGTATGCCCCAACCATGGTTGCAATCTATGCTAATCATATAACTATGACTATAACACTCACCTGATTCTCAAACAAATCTGCCTGCTGCTCTTTCCACATCTCCAATTCTAGAGCTGTTTTATACTCCATAGATTCCCTGGGGTTTGGGAGACCAGCTGCTTCCTTTTCCTGTCCTCTAGGATCCACATTGTTGTTGGTTTCTTTACTTCTCTGGAGATGTCATATTACAAAGGTTGCAATAATTAACAAACTAGCTCTAATCAAAACCAGCAGTAACCAGCAGTATCTGCCAGATATTAGAACCACAAGAAAACAATAAATACCGACACACATGAAAAAAAAAATATATATATATATATACTGTATGTAAGAAATCAGCACAAGTTCCTTCCATTTTCTTTGATTAAACTGATGTATCTGGGCAGCCACATGTTGAGAATTAATTAAAGTTAATTACTTGCTCATCAACCCTCCTGTGTGCTTGAGTATGCAATTAATTGCATTCTCAGCTTGAGTAATGCTTAGTAGGTTTGGTAAAATGGTTAATCAACTACAATTTTTTTTTTAAATACTGTCTGTTCCAACATGGTATTCATGTAAAAAGCGCATTGTCAAAATTATAATTGACGTGGATGCAGAAAGTGACTTTGCTCAAGCACAGCTTCAACTTTGAAGAATCCACCAATAATGTCAATCTTTGTCTTTTTCATTAGCATTATATTAAATGAATAAATTAAGTTCCATTGACCAAAATAGCTTGTCAATTCCAAGACCTTGCCAAAGGATTACAGTAATAGACCAATTTTACAAGAGTCTTTGTGGAAGTAGTTGTAAGGAGTACCTCGTAACCAACCTCTTAAAAAAATCTCCATGTCTTTTTTAAAATATGCGTGCATAGCAGCTATTTACCTCCTCATATTGCTGTATCACTGCCATTATTGGCAATTAAGCTGTTTCAAACTGGCACTGCTGACTGGCAATATATGAGAAGATTGAAGTCCAAACCCATGTAAACACATTCATTTACCAGAGCAAATTCTTATATGTTCTTAGTGTGAAGGTGCAGGCAGCTTTCATTTTAGAGTGGTTTTCTTTCATTCAGCTGTGCAGAACTCCTTTATACATCATTGGTATTAATGACGTAGGCTTTCTTTCATATTCCAGTGGTTTGCTTACATTCAGCTGTGTAGAACCCATTCATACCTGGTTGGTATTAAAGAAGTAGGCTTGTTTCATTTACAGTGGTTTGCTTACATTCAGCTGTGTAGAATACCTATTTAAAACTCCTTGGTATTAATGAAGAAGGCTTTAAATAATAATAATAATAACTGTTTTTTGTATAGCGCAGGTATCCAGAGCTGTGCAGAACTCATTTTATCATTGGTAGTAGGTTTTCTTTCATTAAGAGTGGTTTGTTTACATTCAGCTGTGTAGAACCCATTCATACCTGGTTGGTATTAAGGTAGTAGGCTTTCTTTCATTTACTGTGGTTTGCTTACATTCAGCTGTGTAGAATACCCATTTATAACTCCTTCAAAGTAGGCTTTCTTTCATCTTTGAGTGGTTTGCTTACATTCAGCAGTGTAGAACCCATTTTTACCTCATTGATATTCATGAAGTAAGCTTTCTTTTGTTTAGATTGGTTTACTCAATTTCAACTGCATAAAACCCATCTATAACTCCTTGGTATCAATGAAGTAGGCTCTCTTTCATCTTCCAGTGGTTTGCTTACATTCAGCTATCTCGAAAGCATTAAAATAAGGAGGAGGCATACTGTACCTGAGACAAATCACTACTAAGGAAAACCTCCTTGGTATTGATGGGTCCATAGTCCTCCAAACCCAGAGCAACTAGGACCTCAGCTACAGGTGTGAGATTCTCATTGACACTTCTGGCTATGGCTTTTGCACTGCAAATCTGCCTCCAGACTTGTTTCTCGGGTGGATTGATAGTCTATAAACAAAAAGAGAGAGGTCTTTAATTACATAACCTCAATTAACAAGGATTCCATACATGAGTGTTTCAGTATTCTTCTCTAGTACATGTAACTTGTTACTCACACACAAAATAAACCTAACTGACAGACATAATGCCCTGTGTCTGTTTCTCTTTGCTGGAACATGTGGTGTTAAACCTCTAAGACACTAGTGCAACAGCTTTACAAAGTACAGTAGATAATTGTTTAGTTAGAAGATGTTTTCTGCTCAACACAGCCATTTTGCCTAAGTTTGTTTCAAACACCCTCAATACAATCGTACCCAAAGATGAAAGATGCTAACATGTTGAGGTCATCTTTATGTATCACCTGACATTGACTAGCTGCACTATGCCCTACTATGAAAGGAGTACCTTCTTTACCTGCATATCAGAGGGAAATTGAGCAGTTGCACTATGCCTTACCATGAAAGGAGTACCTTCAATACCTACTGTACCTATGAGATGGAAATCGACCAAACACACTATGCCTTACCACATTATAAAACTGAGGTACATATTGCAGGTTGGCTTTCAATTCTGTAAACATTTGTAAATCAACCACCAGACCTAATGCAACAGCAACATTTAGTGACACTAGGACGAAAGATACAAAGTTGGTCATCAGTTTCAGATACATAAGTTGTCATCAATTGCATAGATATCCTGAACTACTGGTTAGCTTCTAATCTGCAGCTATCTTATTCCAGAATGATAGAATAAGAAATTTCACTCACACACTCATGGAATGTCATTTTGAATGTCATAATGATGTCTACTTGCATTAGTGATGCAATGCAACATCAGTGATATCATGAAGCACCAGTGATGTCATGTGTGAAGTCATCTAGTATCAGTAGTGTCACCGATCACCTGCGATGTCACCTGCCACCAGTAATAACATGCAGTATCATTGGTGTCATCTAGTATCAGTAGTGTCACCAATCACCTGCGATGCCACCTACCACCAGTAATAACATGCATTATCAGTGGTGTCATGTACCATCAGTGATGTCATGTAGCATCAGTGGTGGCATCCAGCATCACTAATATTATGTAGCATTAGTGCTTTTTCTAACATCAGTGATGTCATAATGCAAGAGTAATAACATGCATTATCAGTGGTGTCATGTACCATCAGTGATGTCATGTAGCATCAGTGGTGGCATCCAACATCACTAATGTTACATAACATTAGTGAATTTGTCAGAGAGCATCAGTGATGTCACATAGTAACTATAGCAGATAGATTGATTTCATAGAAATATAATCTTACATTGACAGGAACTCTTGCAGATGATAAGACATTTGACAATGGTACCTCAGCAACACCGAGTAATAGGTCCTTAGTTTGCTTGTCTCTATGCCACAGCTCTAGCATCAATGGTACTCTATGGAGAAGATAATAATGAAGTATTGCTTGGTAATCCTACATTGAGTGGTATATGGTTTGATATATGAAATAGGCTGCAGGCATTGCTTGTTGCATGAAATACTCTCTTATGCTGCAATAAAGTAAGTTTCAACTGCTTAGGTAAAATAAATGCATTCATACAGTTCGTTTTACCGTTCCAAGTGCAGGTGGTTGCTAAAGGCATTTGTGTGAATTACAAAGTTATTACAATATTTACTGTTTCAATAAAAGGTTAAGCACATGAAATGGTTTCACTCTCTTAGCTTAAATTTATTTGTATGATAAACTGTATTCTAATCTGCATAAGGTTATGAAACATCTTGCTCTCCTCACCTTATTGAAGATAATTTGGCTAATTCACTTTGTATGTATTATTGATATAGTGCATCCTACAGAGGTTAACTTCTTGTATGAACCCTTCAAAGTCTTAGTGTGCCCTTAAAAGGAGAAGGGGATGCCTTTACCTTAGACCCCTTCCATAGGCACTTGTTCTCCTTTCTTCAGATAAAATATGTTAACTTTAAATCCCCTGCAACTACCTATACTGACCAGTTTGAATAGAAATACAACATATTTTTTCATCCAGTAGCTAAAACTGGCTGTCCAAAGAATTGTTTAGCAATGACCTCATTTGCTCAAAATCTGTTTATCAATTAGCCAGCTTAGAAGTAAAGATTATCTGTGACATACAACATCACTTGAAGAGGTTTGCAGTCAATTAAAAGTCAATGGGCTCGTGATCTTAGGACTGTAGATTTCTAGTCCTGCTCAGATCATTATGTTGTGTCCATGGGCAAGGCACTTGCACTCCATTGCATCTCTTCACCCACATGTATAAATGGCAACTGATGAGGTAGCTATGAGGTCTCCCAGGGAACAAGTAGATGTGGGAGCGACAGTTTAAACTATGCACAAGCTGGTGTGGGGGTGTGACAAGTTATCAGTGACCACGAATCGACTGTTGTAAAGTCGTATGAAAAGACCTTGTCTTGATACAAGACTGTAAACCTACAACTTCAACTTGGCTGCAATGTCAAAGCACCAAGTGTCTGATACAGTCATCACAGAAATGGGGGGGGGGGGGCAAAAGAAAGTCTCCATTAATAATTATACCTGGTTAGATTGTCATGAAGTTGTTGGCCAGTGGTTGCAAAATCAAATGCACAGAATGAGTTAGGAAGGTACACCTCCATGTGTTTATTCAGAATCTCCACTGATGGGTGGGTCATTATTGGAGCCGACCTCCCAAAGAAAGGATAGCTGTATCTGATGAGATGCAAGAGAAAGAACAGGTGATTCACAAGAGCGGTGGTTCAATGAAGCACTGCCATTGTTCTATCAATTGACTGTGACAGGGGTTGTTTGGTTGATGAACCATGCCACTGTTTGATCACTTCACTGTGGGTGAGAGAGTTGTCTGATTGTTGTGTTATAATGTTCATGTTTCAACCCCTCATGTTTTTCTGTCATTTAAAAAATATATATACCATAGTATTTTAAATCACAAACCCTGTCCTGAAGGAGCTCGAACAGGATACAACTAGCTAACAAGTTGTCTGATTGACAAACACTGCCAGTTTAGCATTAAAGAATACAGGATTAAAAAGGCCTTCACACTTTAACTTGTAGTTCCAGCACAGAGGCTTACAAAGAAATTGTAGCCTTTTCCATAAACTGTGTATAAACATTGAATTTGTACATCAATATGTTTCTACAAGCTGCAAACTTTGATCAGTTCTGCACACTTCTCTCCATTTGATAGCACACCTGTTTATGTAGACATATTGGCAGTCATAAAGTGTTTGTGAATATTTGATTATATGAAAATTGACCCATAATGTTGACCTTTGATTGATTTCCTAGAACCTGATGGTCTTACTAACTTATAGAGAATCAAGTTAATAGGATGTTCTGGCGGCTGAAGTAGACTGCTTAGAAAAAACTGCTGAAAATGTTCTGTATCTCTGGTTCAAAACCACATCCTCATAGCATTTTTGTAATGGCAAGGATATAATTTCTTCAATTGCTTTTTAAGAGCTTTGCTACTATGATACTTTTTTTGGGGGGGAAGGGGTGGGGAAGGCATTGTATTATTATTTTATTGTCACACTTTTGTTTACTTTCTTTACAGATTCTGGGAGTGATCAATCATCAAGCCCATAAGGGTTTTTTTTAATTCACTTCCTTTTACGTTTACACTTCTTTGTTCTAACTATACTGCATGTGTTTATGTATTATGTGTAAAAACAAAACAAAAAAACTGAACTGAACTAAACTGATGTAAGTATAAAGATCCTTCAATTAAAACTGTCGATTCTTTGTTCTTGCATCTTGTCATCCATGAGCCATCTCACATCACCATACCATTGGACCAGAGTTGGGGATTATATATTAAGAGGTGAGTACACCCCCGCACTACTACATTGAGTCATATACCTTATTCTGGCTAGCTTTGTATGATGATTTATCATTTGCCATACTGAATGCTTTTATGAACAAAGTTTCAAAATCTATGCATGAACAGAGCCAGACAATGGCTAACAGGATGTGATCATTCATCCATACTTTGTTTAGCACTGTTGAATACAGTTGAGAGTGTCTGCCTGTCTAGGGATTCAAACACAAACTACTAGCATGTCATAATATATTTTTACCCTTCATATTCTCAGCAGTCCTTTTCGAGCATTAACATACTGCATGTTCTGATTTGGTAACATTTCAAGACATTGTCTTAGAGTTCTATAAACTATACCTTATATAAATGTTCAAAGCTGAAGATGTGTTAACATTCCTTATACTCCTTATGTCAACAGAGAATCCATAATGGGATATCGTTCCTGGTAATACAGGTAGCTGGGTGACATGTTGCTTTGTAGGCTGCTGCTTCAGAGTAGGGTGTGTATTAGGATGATGATGATGAGGTGGTTGTTGTGACCCTTCGGTTGACCCTTCAACAGCCCTAGCTGGGGGCCCATCAACATCATACCTGGTGTTACTTGCATGTTTGACTCCTAGTGGAAAACATACGAAAGATAACATTCTTAGTTTTCTGCTCGACATAACATACCAATTGCTTTAGTACGACTAGCAACATTTAATTGTTGGATGCCATAAACTGGATATCTTCAGTATTCTTTGAAACATTTGAATAATATTGCACTAAGTTGTAACAACATGGACATAAGATGGATTGTTTTTATTTTACCAGTGAATTGTCTTTTTCAAAAACTGACTGGAAAAGGACAAGTTATTGAACATTTTAAGGAAACAATACCTTTAGTGGTATCTCTCTGTGGTATTTTGTCATCCACAATCAAACTGTCAAGCCCTCTATCAGTGTCTTCATCACTTTCACTATGTCTTGCTCTTTTTTGGTTCCCTGGAGGGAGCGGAGCTACCCTCCTCTGTTCAGCATTTTCCCTTCCTGCATTTGATAAAGATTGCTGTTCATTTTTGTCATGGTCTGACACATGTTCCTGTTTTGGCTTAGTTTCTGTTGGCTTTGGATACACCTTGTAGAAGAGAAGATACAATAAGAGCACTCAAGTAGTAAAAATTTATTTTACATTTGCACTATTATGTAACTATTTTCAGTCAAGGAAAATGCAAAAATATAAGTGGTCAGAAGGGGAAGGCTAGGATTGGAGAAGCAGATCAGATCAGACAATGTAGCCAAATTAGGATCAAACATGATGATTTGACCAATAAAAAAGACACCTCAAAGGAACATTAAATGCCAATACACCACTGCATTTTTTTTTGCTGATTTAGCAGCTAAATGCAAGAAGTACTAGGTGTTGAGAAATTTGCATGTATCGCTGTGCATGACAGATACAATTATGAATAGGCCTAGAAAAGGGGAAACACTGTGACACTGCTGTTTTCTCTTAGTAGCATTCATCTCACTCACCTTAACGATTAAAGCAACAAATAAAACTACCTTTGATTGTTTACCTGGTAGAGAGGTATATCCACATCCTTAAAACAGCTAATGTACACGCAAAACTAAATATCACTTTTGATGTAAATATATTCTACCTCTGATTGTTGATCTGGTTGAGGTATATCTTTATTTTAAGAAGCAAATAAATACTGCTACTGGGAGAGCCTTGATGTTTGATAGTTGATCTGGTTGAGGCTTATCTACAACCTTAAAGCAACTAATGTACACACAAACTAAAATGTGCAGATTGATGTACACACAAACTAAATGTGCAGTTTGATGTACACACAAACTAAATGTGCAGTTTGATGTACACACAAACTAAATGTGCAGTTTGATGTATGTGCAGTTTGATATACACACAAACTAAAATGTGCAGTTTGATGTACACACAAACTAAAATGTGCAGTTAGATGTACACACAAACTAAATGTGCAGTTTGATGTACACACAAATTAAATGTGCAGTTTGATGTACACACAAACTCAATGTGCAGTTTGATGTACACACAAACTAAATGTGCAGTTTGATGTACACACAAACTAAAATGTGCAGTTTGATGTACACACAAACTAAATGGGCAGTTTGATGTACACAAAAACTAAAATGTGTTTTAAATATGTTACAAAATACCTGTGATTGTTGATCTGGCAGGGATATATCCTTCCTCCTCAATACAATCGATACACCAACAACAGCACCATCACCTCCCTTCTTTTTTTCCTTTGAGTCTGATGGTGATGTCAGAGGAAAGGCCCCTTCAATAGACACAGGACGCTGGTTTATAACGTCTGATGGCGGGCTCAATAATTGGTCCATCTGTATAATAGCTGAGCCAAGTATCTGGTCACCACAGCACAGGTTAAGCTACATTTAAAGAAAAAAGAAATGCAATATTAAGTTACATACCATTTTCAAAATATCAGGAAAACCTTGCAATTCTAACTGTAAATAGGCACTCAGCATTCACATGTTAGGTGAAACAATTTTCATTTCCTGAGGTACTGTTGACTTATATATCCCTGGTTCACATTAGTAAAGTACACCAGTGATTCCACCAAGGAATTCTCAATTATCTAACATCCTATTGTCCTGACGAAATGGGTGATGAAATTTTGATATTAACACACTTATCATCAGATCAAGAGTTACACACTGCATGTTAATGTGCTTATGATCAAATCTTGAGGGACCACAGATATTCTTGCTATTTTTCTTTAATATGAACACAGCATTGGAAACTTTCCTCAGGATTAAGTAAATGGGCAATAAGCAGGCAACAACCAGGGAACTAACGTTGACAGACGGATAGTTATATAGATACTATTGCTATGGATAATGGAATAAACTCCATTGGCTTGGCTAATTAAGCTATGTACGAAATATAGCTTTAGTAATCATGAAAAGGACTCTTTATATAAGATTCATCCCCAATTCCTACTTTCCATGTTAACAAACTTTCAAATTTTGACTGCTGATGACATGAACACAATATTGATTAATCTTTTCAATATGAAGCATCCACATACTAAATATGAGATTCAATCAATGATGCCATTCTTGGGATATCAGGTTTACAATGTCTCAAACAGTTTGAAATCTGCTTACCTCAAATGACCTTCAACTTTTAAAACCCCCCAAAAATACTACAACGAAAGGCTTCTGGAACTGAATGTAAGGGAAACAAGGGAAGAAGACCTTCTATGTTTCACTTAATAAGTATTCTTGAAGATAAACTCTCTGAATTTTAATGAGTTTTAAGGCCAAATTACTTTTCCATTGCTTCATTCTCTGTGCTTTGAGATCATTCCTGACATGATAACAACAGTTGCCCTACTACAGAAGGACAAGTCATCTTTCAAACTGTGTGATGACATCTGACAAATAAACTTGAGTTTAATAGAAGCTTTCAACAACAGTAATGTAATCATCACTTTATATGTTGTTTTTAATGATTAAGATGTTCACCACCACATGTCACAGCTCTAGGCAATATAGTATATGATGAGCAGCTGAGTCTAAAATTACTGCTAATGACCTCCTGTCACTCTGAAGTCAGCCTTTCTAATCCAGCACCATGAACATCATCAAAGAGGGCGACTTATTCTCAGGAGTTTAGAGAGTTAGAGAATAAGCCTTCAGGCATGAAATGAGTAACAACATGCTAGGTGCTCATTTCTTCAATAATAGTTTGAGGGTCTGATGCTTTGATCATCAATAGTTTGAGGGTCTGATGCTTTGATCATCAATTACAGAGTCACACTGAAATGAGTCTGCAATTAGGAAAGTATACTCTTCAGTTCTGAATTCTGCAAAATGATGTCATCAGCACAGCACTTTCAGGAATTCCGAAAGCGAAGGATTTTAGAATGTGTTATTTACGGGTTAGGGCTATTTGTGTGTTATTGGAGAAAGTGGCTGAGTTCACTGAGATTTTGAATGTCAAGGTTTGCAAGGAATGCAGAAAGTTTATCTTATCTCAACTTCACTAGGACTAGCCTATGAATTTCTTGGACAGTGCAACATGAATGTTTGCAGATGTATCCAAAATCTCAGGACATAAATTGAAAACCAAACAAACATCTGGTGGGTTCATTTCCGTAGGCCTATCAATTTAACAGAATTGTTGACCAACATGGTTGGTTTTGCAGATACTTTGGGCCTTAGTTCTAGTACTTGGTTTACACATGGTAGCATAGCCCACATTTATGCATTGTGTATACAGTATAGCATAAGCTCCACTACAGTACCTGTAGTAGATACTGGTATAGTACTCTGTTAATCCAAGCAGTATTATTGGTCCTAAAGCAAGTACTGGTGTCGAATGTAGGCATAAGTTTGGTAGCTCTAGGCTATTGTTGATGTATTTGCGGCTTAGGAAACATATTTGGGCAATGATATGTATTATCAACCAAATCTTATGGTTTTCTTATAGTCATGATGATGTCACTGATGATGTCATGATGATGTCACTTTCCTACTGTACTTTGTCCCAGTGGTGACCTTACTCAGATGGGCCAAAACTTAGATGATTATCAGTCAAATGGTTTACATGTAACGGCCTCTCCACTGAATTTAACAATAGAAAAATTGAAAACTTGTCATGATATAAACCACATTGGCTTGTAAAGCCAATCATCCTAAAATCAGGCAACAAGAGAAGAAAGAAGTTGCCTGATCTGAAGAAATGTCAAAGTATTTCCTGAAATGGTTCCTACATTTTTTTGATATGACCTTCCAGAACAGATTTTAATTATCTTGGCAGGACTTTTCAGGGGCAGTCTATACAGACAGGTGAACAGTAAGCCATTATTTGTTTGAAGGAATATAATCACCACATTTTCCATGGTAGCTATCATGTGCTAGATGCCTACAGACTGAACAATTATTTTGTACATCAGGCTTGTAGACCAGGCTTGATGTCAACAATCTGCAAACCCCTCTGTAAATTGCCCAATGCAAAGAATTGCAGTTTACTGAGGCCTTTAGGACAAATGTCTTTTGTTATGTCTTTTTTTTTGACATACTTGTTGTAGTTGAGTCTCAAGAAAACACTGCAATTAACAAAGGCGTTACCATCCTGGACACCTTCATTATCTCTTCTCATTAAAACATCAGAATCATAAGACAGGCCTTCCTTATTTCTATTGACTTACCTCAAGTTTGGCTTCCTTCTCAAAGAAAGCCCTCAGGACTTCAACATTGCTTCTCAAATGTACTGAAGCTCTTTCACATGCAAAGCTGGGATTGATCAAGTCCTTGAAGATTTCATTAGTAACATCATTTCCAAAGAGTTGATAGAAGAAGAAAAAACCTGACTCTCTGTGTGGCAAAGGGATTGTTGTGGGAACTAGCTGTGAAACAGAAAGAAAAGGACTTAAAAAATAAGGGTTCTTAAAGTTGTCCCAATTCTTCAAGCATAAAATGAAAATGGGAGGATTATGAAACAGTTACTGTATGCAGTTACATTAAGAATATCACAAACTGATATAGATCTTTACGGCCTAAATCAGCTCTTCCAGGGTTGATATGTACCTTATAATCACATCACTTTGATAAGGGCAGTTTTTTGGCAGATTTTACAAAGAATGAGCAATTATAATTTAAGACCATAGTATATGTTTTGGCAAGACTACAGGACACATTCCTGTTTGTGTGTAAACACACACCTTTTGTGGTTAGATGCTACAATGATATACGAGCCGATGGTGCAGCCCAGGTAGCCGCTTTGAATGTTAAACTTAAATGTAATTTCTGGACTTTTATCCATGTGGATACACAAAGGAAAAACCAAGCTAAAACACCATACATTTATTGATTTATCATGTTTACAAGAAAAGGGATCACACATACATACATGCAAGCACCATCACAATTATTGTTCTTGCCTTTAACAAGGAATGAAAACTTACTACACATATACATACCTCTGTTAGATTGCTCGCAAACACAACGGTAACTGACAGAATAAACAGTTCACAGCATTTGTCAGGAGGGCCGATTTGGAAAAAACCTTCTGCATTATTAAGAACTGGGGCTAGAACACCAGGATCAATGCTGGACTCTGATGAACCATCTGGCGTAAGAACTAATTAACAAGAACAAAAATGTTATGTTAGAAAGACTTCCATTAAATAATATATTCTAAGTTTGATTTATAAGTACTGCAAGAATATTTCTATTCATAAGAAACATAACATTTAGCTCAGACCTACAACACTCTGTAATTTTTCTTTGCTTCCTTTCAATACATCGATACATTGCTTTTTAAACATTACAATCACTTGGTATTAAGGCTTCTCACAGAACATACTTCATTAAGAAGAAACGCTTCATTGTACACTCTCATGTATTTATTATGCCTACAGTCCTGGCTGATACTATAGAATAGATGGAGTGATCACATGTATGCAGAATGCTTGACTGCACCTATAGCATGGATGTAATTTTATGTATTAGTCCTCACTGGCAGTGACTGTCACAATAGAATGTGTGTCCATGTATGTATGTATGTATTATGCTTACATTCCTGACCTATAATATTAATATAATTTCATGTTTATTATGCATACAATTGTGACCGCACCAATATAATTGAGAGTTAGTGAGCACATATGTTTATTTTGCATACAGTCCTGACTGTCCCAATAGAATAGAGAGTGAGCCCATGTATGTATTATGCTTACTTGACTGTACCTATATCATGGATGTAATTTCAATATTATGCTTGCATACAATCCTGACTGTCCCAATAGAATAGAGAGTAAGTGAGCCCATGTATGAATGTATTTTGCTTTTTGCCTGGCTGCACTTACACTACTTTATTTTATAAAGAACTTTAGAAGGAACCAGATAGCTATGAAATATTCTGGAAATAAATTACACTGATTTCAAACACTACCAATACAATCATCTCTGCCTTGCATACCTGTATATATTTATAGTGTTTATATTCTTAAGTACTATAGATGTGGCTATACAGAAGACTTATTTTTTCACATTAGCAATAAGTTTGCACAACTCTATGTTATTTCCATGTAAGTGTTTTTTTTTCATATGAGGTAATAACCTTTTCCTCTCCTAGCAGGGGCTGCTTTAGCCTGAAAACTCTCTTCCTTTGGTCCTGTGTCCACTTCTAATGACAGCCCAATCAGCAATTCTGGCTTCATTCTAGAGTACTTGGAATTTAACAGATGATACCACTTCTTATGCTGCAAGAGAAAGCAAAAATATAATTTTGATTACAACAATTAACACATGATCTTTTTCATACTTTAAAGAGACTTCGTTTTACTTCGAAAATATTGAAACTGGTTTATGACTTCTCAAGAAGCATTATAAAAGGAGCAAATGGGTAGAGTAGTGAATTCGTTCTTTCACTTCTTTCTTGTACAGTATGCATATTAGCTTATCGAAAATTGGATCACTTTAGATATTGCAAGGCATGGTTAAGTACACTAACACCTCCAATAGTCATTGGGTGAGATATATATATTTGTCAGGTTTTAACTATACTGGCCATTGTCTATGGTATGTTCCCAACAGAGTTCACTTACTGGGCATTGTCAATCCACATATTTTACTACCAAATAACAGGATTCACCCGTGTACCGTACTTAGTAAATGTATTCAAAAGGCTGTGGCTCCTCTACTGAGATTGACAACGCACATGTTCACTTGTACAGCAAAGCATTCACCTAAGGACCATTGTCAATAAATCAATATTCACTCCACCTACTGACCATTGTCCAAAAATGGATTTTGCCATTGGCCACTAGTTTTTAGCCAATGCATTTTTTATATAAGTTGTTGTCATATATCATACCAACCTTGCACATACAGTAAACAACATGAAAGAAAATAGCTTCAAGTTTCCTCCAAAGTGAATGATAGCAAAAAGTCAGATAGCTGATAGTGCTGATACTCAAATATTGAAACCCTCACAGTAAACACTACTACAATTTACAAGACATAAGGATATTGGTATATTGATAACTAATAAAGTAGCAGGAATACTTTATAGGAAGGCTGCACAGACCGACATAAACGATGACAACATAGGGACATAAGAATAATTTAATGTATATTATGTTGTCAACATGACTGAGGAGTTAAAGGCTCCATTTTCTTACTAATGGTAACACGGCAGATGTCCCATCTTGTTTGTCAGCTGTTCTAAGGTCCAAAAGAATGTAGCCAGCACTCTCCTTTCGCTTGGTCTGCAGATCTGTAACATAGCACTGCAGTTTAATGGGTGTTCTTTGTAGTTTGTACTGATGCAGTAACTTCTTTGAGACCTCCCAGGCAAGCTCACTATTAAACACAGGAGCCTCTACATGAGCTACAGGATCTGTTGAAAGGAGTTCACCGTCAAATCTGGACTCCAAGATTAATTGCTGATTTGCTTTTTTAGGAAACCTGCGCCCTGTAACATAAAATCAGAATGCCAGTGTTTTTATGTTCCATTATAATCATCAATATAACATACAGTACCTTGTACTTACAAAACAAGCATGAATGCACTAGCCACTTCCATACACTATGATTTATTATTACAATGCACCGAATGTCCAGGATTAAGAATCTACATTTTACTTTAAAGAGTCAAAAAAGAAGAAGAGGGAATGCAGGCATGTCACCCTGTACAAACAATAGGGAAACATGCACACTTATCAATTCCGCTAATATTTTCCTTTCTTTTGACTTCACTGCCATGCCAACACCTTTCTACTATGAGAAGTTTCAATTTCTTGTACACCTTGTCACTTTGTGCGATCATGGAAGATGTTGCAAAATTCAGACATTGGCTGTATAACTTCCAGTCACTCACTAAAATAATTTGAATTTCATGTATTGCACTTGAGATCCAGCCTTTCTCTAAATGCAGCGAAGTTATTTCATAGTTTGAACATAGTCGTGCTGATATTTCAATTTTAAATGAAGATATTGATAGCATTTTTGTTGAGATTGATAGCCCACTAATCCAGAAATCCAACTATTATTGGAATCGTTTATACTTTATCGTCGACCAAACAAAAACTTGACCTCTTTTATGGATCAATTGAGTTTATGTTATGAGTATCATTTCTGCCAAAATAAACCATGTTTCATAGTGGGAGAATTTGATATGTAAGAGTTATTTATGTAAGAGTCATGATAATGTAAGAGCCATGATTATTTAGACATAATTGTTTCATATGGATCTTTTTTCTAACTACTGTATTACCAGACCTACTAGAATAGGAATTAATTGTCTCTTATTGATAATATTGTTACTGTATATGTTATAACTAGCAATGATTCAAATGATGTTATATCTGGAGTTTTATTTAATGATTTGACTGACCACTTCCCAGTTTTCTTAAGTACATCTATGATAAAGACAAAGGTTACAAGTCCTGATGAAATTGCAATCCAAAGCTATTCTGTCAGAAATATTAATACGTTTACGGTAAGAAGTAGCTTATGAATATGATTGATAACAACTGTGTCCCCTATCACTAGCATGCACAGTGCTTCTGGGGATCTGGTGAGAATAAGAGTTAAAACAGGCGGGAAACCTCTACTTAATCACTCCAAAAGTTATAAACACAAAACACTGCTAGGCTTATGCAATATAGCCTGCTAACGGTAGGATTGGGTTTCTTATGTAACTGAGAAAATTTAAGATTTTTTGTTTGCTATGGCTCTGGTAAACCCAAGGGGTAGGCTAGTTAAATTCTTAGCAAGGATATGCCAATGTCTTTTCTACATTAAATCAGTTTTATTCATCATACAATGTCATTTTTTAACATTTCTGCAAAGAAGTTGGCTACTCTGTTTTATTACATTTTTTAATGCAATGGCTTCTATCCATAATCTTCACACGAAATGTTATAAATGTTTCATGACGTAAATTGTGACAAAGAGGCCTCAACGTTATGATGTATGCACAGTCACGTTATGCTGGGTACAAATGATTTATGCACTAAGTTACAGTAAGGCCATTTGGAAGCAAATTTTAATAGTGTATTTTTTGTTTATAGACCAAATTTATTACAGGCTTATAATTTGAAAAGAAATTCTTGCTTAAATTCCAGCTCAAAATGTCTGCGCTCAGGTTAGCCTAACTAGCAACGTAGATTACACTCTGCCAGTGGGGGGGCCATGTCATTCTGCCATCGGCACTTTCTTATATATTTGTCCAGGGAACTGTCACATTTAAAGACCTATCCTTCAATGCAATTCAAAGAAAGTTTCACTGATGTATTCCTGTATACCATGATAAAATTGATTCCTAAAATGTACCTTTCCGCCATAGTTTTCGAGCTTTTCCGCCATGGCGGAAAGGATCGATACCTATTGCTAAATGGGCACTAGATCCGCCAGTGTTGTGCTTTTTCTAATTGCTGTGCTAGTAGTAGTACCAGTAGCATGGTGGGCTCATAATTGATGCACTTAAGGATTTGATCATCGATGTCTATCAAGGAAAAATTTTCATATGTGTGGTTCCTCAGAAATGTAATGATTTCAAACTATTTATTGTTCTGTGCATATGCAACGTACAATTGAGCAGAACTTGAACTCAAAATATCTGCCGTGTCAAGTTCTTTCATACCCCTAAAATTGACACATTCCTTGATAAGCTACCTGTAACTTTTGTGTAAGTATACATCAATTGACTCTAAATGCTGTTTGCTGTGCTCTGAGCCCATATGCTCAGGTCCCAGAGAGTAGTGGTATCATGCTGTGGTAATATTGGTTATTTTTAGGAAGTAAGATTTCCAAATCCCAAAAATATGTGCAAAATTGGGGGGAGGGGTGTTAAAAGCTTAAAACAGATTTATCAGCACATTTAT
>KN887339.1:45001-56950 GCA_000934455.1 Apostichopus parvimensis | reverse complement strand
TGCTGTACTACACTACACAAAGTGTACTACACTACAACATAACAGGTAATATTCCCAATCTAACATGACAGTTCCTTAAGCCTAAAGGATGTTTAGGAAATTATTCAAAACATGTTGTCGGACATAGTATATAGTGTAGTATGTACAGTACAGTCAGTAGAGAGTTTCTTATAAGAAAGCTCTCAGGGTTGTACAGTTTCCTAGTTTCCTGATTGTTTGAATAGTAAACTTTGCCAATGTTGCACATGATTATAAAAAATTTCTGAATAACCAGCATAAATGAGTACTACTATTATTATTGATAAACTGGCTGTCATCAGAAATCCTCAAACGATTTTCTTGTTTTCTTCAACAAATAAATTTACTTCATCACTAATTACAGGATAAATAGACCCACTCTGAAACATCTGTCCATAAGTTAGTCATAAATACTGTACACTCATTGAGCAGAACAGATTTATTGAGTTTTCCTGAAAATATGACGAATATTAGTCCTGTTCACACACCAGCTCATACAGCCTGAACAATTACCATATATACATGTACAATACTGAATACCCCAGACATATGTCAATTTATGTCATAGTTGGTATTAATACCACTTAAACTCATTCATTCAGGCTGCTAAAGCACAATATATTGATTAACACATTGTTTTCCTTTATCCTACAAATCTTACTTAATTCACAAGAATCAATCCTTTGACTATCAAGGAAGAACTTACCTCAAAACTCAACAGATAAACTCTTGAATAACAGTTCCACAGATAACAATAACAATACCACAGAAAATTTGCTGGACAACGATCAAGTTATTAGAGTTAATGAGTTTCCATGACTTGTGGCCAAGAATAACATTGAAAAGAACACTAGTTACCATATTACTGTACAGTCATGTATGTACAAAGCTATGTAGCTTGTACTTGTAGCAGCCAAAATAATATGTTCCATGTTAATGTTACTCACTCTACAGTGTTACTGTACACTCTGCCTCTCAACTGAAATGATTGCTTCTTAGTACACCACAGGGGACACTGTCAACAATTTTGGATGAAATAAATTTAATTTCCTTCTCTTACTATCTGAAGCATAGTTTCATAAGAATCTCTCTAATCTAATGTGATAGACCAGATTTGAAATCCTGAAACAAATATATTGTAGCAAGATATTTGAAGCAAGCCAAGCAGAAGTAGGCCAAACACATTGATCTGATTGCTTCTGTAAGCAGCTGATATAATGGTCAACTCCAGTTCCACTTTATACCATTCAATCTCCTGAAATTAAAGAAGCACTTACTAATGTTTCTAGCAAAGTGGTATATTTTTTGTTTAGTTTATAATTTGCACTCAGACCATCAGAAATTGTTCATACGAAGGAAGTGTTACTGGGATTTTGGCATTTAAAAACACATCAAAAACAGGAATTTTGTCGAATTTTGATAATCCACTACGCAACGGTAAAGTGTTTGCTCGGACTGCCTGAGATAGAGATGGCAGAATCTAGACAGGCCATTCCTTTACGAGATGACGAGAGCAATCGCCCGACTAAGATATTAAAAAGTGTTAGTTAAAACCAGTGAGCAGTGGGAGTATAATATTTCTATGAATTTTGCCAACATATTATTAATATGTTACTTGATGCAGCACACCGCCTGTTAGTATAATGATCACATAACCTTTAGGGATGGATGTGAAATCTTGCAATTGGCCTGGTAGACAGGTGCACACAGTTTTCTCACACATGCATGCTTAATTAAGTACAATGTTAATTTAGAGTTCGAAAATGTTGAAAGGAAATCAAGCATTTCTTGATCAGCTCAGACTGTAGTAGACATATTAAAGTAACATAAGTGTACATCAAAGATTTTAAATGCCAACAACTAAAAGGAATAGCTTAATAGCAAATTCTGATCAAAAAATGACATTTTTTCAGATCATGAATAAATACGCTGCCTAATTCAGTCATGAGAGAAGATGGGTTATTTTTGGCACTTCTTCAGTTTCTAAGAAATACTCTGCATAACTTAATCATAAATTACAAACATTTTAGGACTCGTATACAGCATGTACTGTAGTGTACATGAACCTGAAATTTGTAAAGTTCCTGTTCACACTATCACTTACTGTATGTCTTATAAGTACAACTTAACATCTATAGCTACTGTACTAGAGTAAAATCTTACATCTTAATGTACTGTACTGTATGTACAGCACTATCCTATTTTTACTATTCTACCGCAGATCAGCTTTGTAGTAATCTCGACCAGAGTTTGTACATTTTTTTTAATTATTATTATTATTACTTTGGATGATTAATGAAGTCAACCTCTAGAAGAACAGTCCATAAAAAGCAGTTACCACACAATTTGAAAATTGTCAGGAAAAACACTGGTTGATCATTGAAGTAAATACACTCAACATCAATCATGGAAAAAAACGAAAACAAAATACAAAACAAAACAAAAAAAGAAAAACAGGATCTTAAAGGTCAAGCATTCACTCATTCACAAACTAAAATGCTGAATATATAATCTCAAGGTTACATAGTTATGTTTTTATACAAATTAATAATTAGTACTTCTGCTTTTTGTGTCACAGGTGGTGTAATATCCCTGACCAGAATGTAACATACCTAATATGCTAACAGTTTTAGAGAAGTAAACAAACTGTGTCATTCGCTACAAATATTTACATGAAAAAAACATGAAGTTTGCAGGGTGAGTTTGTATGCTCTGTGCTCACAGTACTAGGTTCAAGGATCCTTCACAAATACCAAATGGCATTGAGTACCCGCCTTTTATTGGGGAAATTTGTGTTTTCTTTGCTACATTTATCTATCCGACTGGGCCGAATTTAGGCCAAACTTCCAAAGCATACTTAGGCTATGTTAACTTGCAAATCTGTTCTTAAGTGGACGGTTCTTTCTCCTTTGAAATTATCTGAACCAGACACATCCTCATCTAAGCTTGTCTCTGGGAGGGGGAGTGGGGTCTCCCCCTCCCATGGGAGGGGGAGGGGGTCTCCCCATCCCAAGTGTCCAATACTAAGCTGGTGTCCTAAGAGTCTGATAGGATTATGCACATATTGTACACATAGCATTCAGTACTGTATATAGCATACAGATGTACTGTACATACCGCTTGTTCATCACGCTGGAGTCCTAGTCTAGAGAAAGTAAACAAACAGCAATTGGCATCATTTGTTTACAGTATTACTCTCCACTGACAGACGCTGTCTAGCCAATTTTCATGCATCAATTGCTGGGTAAAAGTTTTACCACTTACATAAATACTTAAATTTGTGCATCTTTGTCTGAATATAATTTACAATTTTGTGAAATCTGAGAAGTATACTTTCAAAAGCATACTTTCAATAACTTTTCTGTTACAGGCTGTTGTATTGTAAAAGAGCTGTTTTTTCTCAAAGTTTCCATGGAAACATATACAGTATGTGCTGTATTGCACAAAAGCTTGATTTTTATGGAGCTTGTGTGCCACCCTGTGATGCCACAAAAACAATTTGCATCATTATGTACTTTAAGCAGATATTTTTTTTGAGCAACAGTTAGAAAACCGCATGGGTTATTTTTGTCCTGTAAGCATTCCAAACAAAAATATGTACAGTCACTGATGCGTGTCGCTTGACTTTTCAAAACTTTAAAAGTATTTTTAACTGCTGTTAATCTGTTAGACCGTGTAATTTAAGAATGGACCGATCTGGTAAATGACCTGGTTTTGCTGCTTTTGTTTTTTTTCGTAGCCACATTTAAACGGACATGTCAGTTTGTAATCTAAATCTAGCCAAAAAGAAAGACCATATTCAAACTTGTACTAAGGTTGGCCAATTCATGAACATTAAAGCCCAAGTGCTACCAACCAGAAAACCCCGAATTGCTATGATCCCATCTAGTGAAACCATTCTGCCAATAAGCAACATGTTGATGTATGTCAGTAAACTTAGACTTGGTTTCTCCTTAACCAACAAGTCACAAGCAGAACTTTCACAAAATAAAATATCAACTTGTTCAGCTATGTAGTTCTCAAACTCAGAAACCAAATAAATTCCAACCATACAAATTGAGTGGAAGAGTTAATCCAAGAAAGGCTTCCTAGTTCTATTCATAGAACTCACACATGTAGGAAACCAAACACTTGACTAAAGACTATAATTAAACTAACAGTAGGATATTGGTGGCAGTATTTCACTCTGTAGTGCATTTGATCTATACATCCGCAATTTTTTTAAATCTTTCAAGCTTCACAATAAAACCTTGAACAGTACTGTACAGTATATATACGACAATTGTACGATGCATCTACTGTACAAACTGAGAGATTATTGCATTTTAATTTCAAGTCCAGTGTGTGAACAAAATTGGTTGATATTAGTATATTGAGATTAACCAGCAACTGCAGACCAAGTTACATAGCCATTAAAACTAATATGAGGATGTGGCTTTCGCCTAAAGATTCCGAGAATATTTTCAGCAATTTTGCTAAGCAATCACCTTCAACCACTAGGAAATCCTATTGAGTGATTTCTGACAGTTAGCTAAGATTGTACAATTTATACTTAGATCATTACATCTTCCATTTCAAATGCTCTGATATTTTGCCCACTGTAAATGAGATTTGATAACATCACCTTATTTCAATGATTGGTGATAATTGCATAGTGGCTGGTTAAAACATATTTGCACTTCTAAGAAAAAACAAATTAAACAGCCAACTTGTGTGTACTTGAAACCAATTAACCAGGTTCTCTATATGATTTCACAGTATTGAAGTACAGTACCATGCACTATGTAAAGGCTTGTCTATTGAACCTGCAGTATTCATTTGCTAAGTACCTGTGTTACTTTGTACAGGACAAATCCTATACTCACATCACACAAGGCCTCAATATTCAGGCTATTTACTGGCTAAATGCAAGCAACAAAAGAAGGAGGCACTGGCAATTTACTGATATTAAGAACTTAAGCACTTGGTAAGTTTGTTGACATTCTGCAGCCATTTACTGGCAGGCAGCATGACCCTTCCATGATATGTACACTTGTGAAGAACCAGAAACCAACTGATTTTATAGGAGTCCTTGCAATGTTTAGTGTACTGTACGGGAGTGTTCACTGTAATACTACAGATACTACTGATGACCTTTAATGATCTTTGACCTCACCATGGATGTACACAAAGAGAACTGGATAATTCATTCTTTTGAGGAGAAAAAAAGATTTCCATCAACATGGTATGGTTCTTTTTATACATGAAAAAATAAAATACAAAATTAGCTAATTTGTACAAATGTGTAAAAGCTCAAACTTGTGCTGTTATAGCAAATGCACATAGTAAACATGAAACTAGTCACAAAAGCACTAAACGCACTGCTTGAAGGCTGAAGCAACTGTACATTCATTATGATACAGGCAGCTACTGTACTGTTAGGTTGCCCCGGCAACATTCCCATACATACGCAATACTAACACACAGACAATGTTTATGTACAGCAAGTTCAGTTACTGTAAGTTGTCAAAAATTCTCTGATATTACTGTCTTCCTCTGTTAGTCCAAGAGCATTACTGTATGTCCATGGACAACATGCTACGTGACGATGTACAGTGTTGTTATATAGAGAGGAAACCTCAAATTCTAATGGTTTCACGGTTAATTAATGGACGGTTTCACGGTTAATGGACAACATGCTACTTGACGATGCAGTGTTGTTCTAAATAAAGAGCAGAACCCGTCAAATTTTAACGGTTTCACGGTTAATTAACGGACACATGGCAACACTTACCTCCTGTCTCCTCTCTACAAATACATTGCACTAAAGAATCCCAACATCCAACAATTACAAATTTGTGTGAAAAGATAATTTGGTAAATTTGGAAAGAATGAAGAGGTGGTCGATGAAGTGGGGAGAGTGGTCATCATGGTGCATTGGGTTTGTAGAGTAGATGCAAGTAAGAGAATTGAGAGAGTACTGTATCTCTCACAAACCATCCACAAACACTGAGAAATAATCAGCTAGAACTGCTAGAAAGCTAAATTGGTAGTATTGGAAGACCACCATGCTATATGATGAGACTCCCATCATGATCTTAATCCAATATTATGTTCAGGTCTGTAATGTAATCTGACCAACTGTTAAAATACTACCACAGTCAATTACATTCACTACAATTGCAGTCCATGTGCAGCAATTTCAATGTTTAACAGTCTTATTCAACATTTGAAAATGTGCAATGTCAACAATGATAATTGCCTCTTGTACTGTAGGTATGATTGGCTGAACTCTCAGCAATAGAAGAATTTAGACAGTACAGAGAGGAGCATTGTGCAGATAATAGAGTGACCCTAACCAAGCAAACAGAGTACTGCTATGCAGCATCAAATGTTTCATAGTAGAAAGGTTCAAATGAAACTCCAGGAAGGCTTAGAACAGGGGTGGGCAACCTACGGCCTGCGGGCCACATGCGGCCCGCCAGTGATTTTTTGTGCGCCTGTGAGATGTCTCAAGAAAAAGAAAAAAATCAATCTAGTTTACATCATCATCTAGCTGCTTAGAATTTATCTGCACTATTTGATGCTGCCAGGTAGGTCTATTATCACCATTAATAATCAACTATACTGTATTGACATTATGTTTTTGTGAATACAGATTAGTACACACACCTACTGCTTGAAATTCCTTGGAATCAAAGGTTTGAAATCAACAGCAGGTCGTTGGTTACAGTAGGTGCGGCCCTGTCAATCTTTCACTCCTAAAATCTGGCCCATTCATTCAAAAAGGTTGCCCACCCCTGGCTTAGAAGAACCTTGTCGACATAGCAGATTTATGCAAATTTGTTTCCGCTTATAAATTTAGATATTACGAATAGCCTGATACATGAAAACCAAAGATTTCACATCAACCAAGAACATTCAGCTAGCCGAGACTGAACTTCTGCCTTTTCAATTGAGAGCTGACAGATCGTTTGGTTTTTCTCACCACAATGTCAGCAACTTCTCGATCCGTTGAATCAAAATACTCCATTGTGCAATGACTTTGTAGTAGATCTGAAAGAGGAACAGAGTGCAAACATATTCAGGTCATGCTGCATAGTTTTGAGTCCTCAAATCACAACTTAGGAAATCATTTCACAAATGATTGATTGATTATCCACAGTACTGTAGAAATCAGGAAGTTAAACTTACATAGACAACTTTCAGTTTCATGAAATTGGAATAGCAAAAGTCAAGGCTTGATTTTAGAAAACAAACATGTAAGCACATTTGAATGCTTAGTCAGGGTTTACCCTGTTGTTTCACAAATTCACATGTTACATTCAGTATCGGAGACATGAGCTTCCGACAAAATTCATAGATTGTCTCAACTCATAACATTTTCTGATCAAAACAATGATTCAAACATTACGTGGTAGTCTCAGAAACAATTCAAGTGCATCTTCTTACCATGATCGCTTGTTGTCCAAACGTACAATAGCACTGTATGGGACAAGGAGGCCTAATGTTATGATATTCAAGTGCACACATATGATAGCCAGGGAAAAGTAATGTTGCAACTAATTGTTGCTATACAACATACTTGTGTTCATTGAGCACTACAGATGCAAGAATGTTTCCAGATAATGGGTAGGAACTATTAGCCAATCAAATCACGGGGAGCATGGAAAAGCGTCATTGTCTATTTTTAGCATGAAAATCTCTCTAAAAGAGTGTTGTCAACCCTGTACCTTGCGGTTGATTGTTATGATATATTTATTTTCAAAAAAATTCAATGATCTGTAGGATTGGAAGAAAGTTTGGTTCTTTTCAGAAGAAGTTGTGATTTTTTGGAAAGAAGGAATGGCAGATGTTTGTTCAAAAATTGTTTTGTTATGTTTTCCCCGTTGACCTACTTGTGAGTGTGTACTGTACTTGGGGTTTGTTACTCAAAAAAGTTTGCGGCCCGACGCAAGCAATTTCAAGATATACATTCCCTTTACCCTGCCCACAGGCCTATTAGTAGACTAGCCTAGGCCTTTAGGTATCGCACCACAAATTGAGTAGTGCATGTCCACCTGAGAGGTTAACCGTCGGAAAATAGCCTATAGTGCCCTACTGTGTTGATTTTTTTGGCATTTTCGGAGTCATCACCATTTTTTATGCTTGGAGTTTGAAGAGAATGAAATAAACATGGTCTGATGGTCTAAAATTGGGAGGATTGAAGTCATTTAAGGTATTTTAGAAAATCTTGGATGAAACAAGAAGATTCCGCAGCGACAGCTGGCTGATGGGAAGGGGAGCATTATGATAAACTTTGAGCTGTTCTAGCTCAAAATCTAAATGGTCATTGTGGCAAAAATGTTTTATGCTAGCCGAAGCTATTAACTATAATGTGGTGGGTAGAACATGTCAGTTGAAAACTTCTGTCTATGCTCTATCGGCCTTGGAAAGTGACAAGTTTAGTGTGTAAGTCAATGGGAGCAATTAATTGTGGTGCGGTACCTATACAGCCTACAGTGTGTCAGTAGTTAGGTCTCAGCTAGGTGATGGCCTAGGTTACTGTACTGGATAATCTGGCATACTGAATGTGAAACTGGTCTGTGGAGTGTTAAATTGGTCTACGTGAAAGACTTCTATCGTTGATTGCATAATACAGGACTTAAGAAAAAGCTACAGCCTAGGCCTACTCCAGACTTATACGTGGAATGTAGGCTATAAGCCTAGTATGGAATTAAGAGTAAGACATCCCCTCCCTAACTTATGATGAAGTTAGTTGAGCCTGTCCACATCCCACGTTGTGATCGATAAACATTGACTGATTGAGTCGACTCGTTGGAGCGAATGCTACATATGACCACGCCTTATTGGGAAGAGGACGTTACGGAAAATAAAAATTTACCCACCAACAGAATCTTTCAATGGCTAACTTTAGCGGATAATGTATTCAAAGTGCGGCACGTCCCATCAAGTTAGAATAGAATTCTGGAAGACTAACTTCTGCTAGTAGTACGTTTCCCAGTCGTACCGGTTATTATTAGTTACGAGATTCAATGACTAACCATATATTTCGTTACCATTTAATAGCTTCAAAGATTTGCTAAATCACTTTGTGATTTGCTAGGATACATGATAACGTTTGGCAACACGGCCGTATGGCAAGCCGTTTTACTTCATATTCGATATTTGATTATATCAACAATTATTTGTTGAAATGAATTGGTGATATCAGAAAATCACTTAATGATATCAACAATAATTTGCTGAAATCAGCAATTCATTGTTGATATCAGCAATTATTTGCTGATTTCAACAATTCCAACATATCCCTTATTCATTTGCTGATATCAACAAATCAATTGATGATATCAGTAATTGATTTTTTACCTTTTTTTTCTTTTATTTCTCATGACATTATACATACAGACAAATACAAGATTAACTTAAATTATTTAACACGAAGTAAAGGGGAAAAAAGTAATTCAACCCAATTGGCAAATTACTGTGATACTCCTATTAATAATAATAATGTCCAAAAACTATATTTCAAAACCTAACAGATTAGACAACGGCTGACAATATCTCTCCCAAATGTTTACTTTCATATTCTGCTTAAAAAGTTTAAAATAATATTTTAAATAATCTAGTAAGAAACGAACTGATGGTATTTTCTTCATCAGTTTTGAATATAAAAGATGACACTTTACTAACATTGTTATTAAGTTTAACTTGCGGGAAAAAAATCCCCACCAAAGAGAGCAATATACGTATTCTTCAAATCGATCTAAATTCCCGCGTTTTCAAACCGATAATGTAAATACATCCAATCATTCTAACAAATCTACAATCATAAAACATAAGTTGGATTGTTTCCGTGTCAAAGCCTCAAAAAGTACGAAGACTATTATCTATGACATTTATAATATTAAGGTATTTATTAGTAGGGATGATCCTGTGAAGTATTCTATATTGAAACCACCTTAGCTGTACGTCATTTGTACCACGAAATGGAACTGAGCAGTATAAAGACCAAAAATCCTCTAAAACACTCAGGGTCTCACACCATTTTGCATAAGATTTATGTTTAATGCCTGTCGAGTTCAGCATTTTGTCAAAGACAGACTTACAGCACAAGCTAGTGTCACAAAGTGTGACATTAACAAAACTATTTACTGGATTATAAAGCTTATGATCGGTATTTAAAAAAAATCGTTCCACGAGGATCTTATTGCAGCAATTATACCGTAATATTCAAGAACGTTACACGCAACAGAAAAAAAACTGAGGTCAAAATTATAGAAAGAACCTTTTTCATTAATCAAATCATTAATAAAAATAATTCCTTCCTGAATCCAGTGGCGATAGCATCCAGGCTTATTATCAACCAAAATGGAGCTATTGTTCCAATTTGACTGGCTAAGAATTAAATTATCATTGTTTAATGAGTCAGGATAGCTGAAATTATGTAAGAAACAAAAGGCTGACTGGAAAACATCTTTCCAAAAAAGATTATTCACCTTTTTGTGCATTAATTCAACATAGAAATCCCCATTTGTAAAGAAATCATCAACTAAAAGATGGCAACTTTGAAGATAAAATTTGCAAAGTTATTATTCCTATTCCTTAATAAACGTGTCACGCAATTTGTTTTAAGAGCTAATACATGTGTCGAAATATCGATTATATTTAGCCCACCATCTGAATAATTACGAACGATTTGTTTTCTACTAATACGGTCAGGCTTATTTTTACAAATAAATTTAAAAATCAAATAATCCTTCTTTCTAAGAAAACTTTTATTTTGGTGAGGGAAGAGTTAGCAGGTAACAATTAAAAAAAGGAAGAATTCACGATTTTAAGATGGTAATCCTGCCTAAAACAGTAAGGTTAAGTCTTGACCAAACGTTTGTCAAATGTTGTAACTTAACCATTGCAATAACTCAATTGTTATGTTCTCTACTAGAAAGGTTTGTATTAAAAATTATACCAAGCAGTTTGAAATCCTCATTATGTACCCAATTGATTTATCACTGAAACCATGAAAAGGTATTGTGGATCCATAAAGAGTACCAATCCCTACAAGGAAAGGTTTTTATTAAGTTGATCTTTAAACCAGAAATTGTACTACAAATATTAATTTGACTTAATAAATTAAAGAACGGCTTCTCGCTTGCCTCAATGAAAAAGGACGTATCATCTGCATACTGTGTCATTTTTGTATTACCTCTAATGGAGGTATTATTATAAACAAGAGTATTTAAGATCTGAACAACTAAAATAACTAAATATGGAGACAGTGGATCACCTTGTTTACAACCCCTTTCAAAAGGAAGATCAAAAAAGGTAAACCACAGAGGACGCCGCATGGTTATGAAAAGAGTCAAATCATCGCAAAATCGAAGATCCAATGTTGAAAAGGTTCAAAACCTTTCTTATAAAGACAGGGATATTGAATCAAAAGCCTTCTCAAAGTCAATAGCAAAAATCAAACCCGGGGACTTATTTTCCTGCAAATAATACATAATATCGTAAATAACACGAATGCAATTGCCGATCAAAAGAAATCAGACGAGGTAGCACATTCTTAAAACGATTAGCAATACATAAACTTGCAATTTCAAATGTAATATTAAGAAGGGAGATTGGTCTCCATTTCTTAAAGAAATTCCTAGGTTTACCCCCCTTCGGAATTAAAGTAATATTACCTTGTCTCTGAGTAACAGACATCTGACCATTTTCATAAGCACAATTTAATGAATGAACTAAAAACCAACCCAATTTATTCCAGAAAAACGTATAAAATTCTAAAGTCAAACCATCCGTTCCTGGGGATTTGTTATTTTTCATGCTTCTTTAGACCGTTATAAACTTCATCATAACACAAAGGGCCTCCAAACCAGATGCCTCATGGTCAGGTAAATTTCTTACGAGATGAGAAAGTTCTCCTTTGATATCAATATCATTTAAATT
>KN887339.1:0-17893 GCA_000934455.1 Apostichopus parvimensis | reverse complement strand
TTTATCGCACCGACCCTATCGTCGTGCAAGTGTCTCCGACGAAATTGGGACCAGCTCACCGCAGTGACTCATATTGCAGTTAAAAGAAGTTGCGTTTTCAATGATCAGGTTTGTTAGATTTTCCTTTTCCAAATTGTTAGTGACAATCGTTTTAATAGCCCATACATAGCACTTTTAGTGATTTGTACAGCCTAGCTTCTCAGCCTCTATGGTACGTAGCATACGCCCATAAACGCCCCTTTGACTTACACACTAACTCACAAAATAAGGTGGTCTCTAAGTCTAGATAGAAGTTTTCACCAGCTAAACGCTACCCATCACCGGATAGCTGACAAGTTGGCTTTTTATGGCACCATCAATTTTCCGTATCATGACCATGTAGATTTTTTGCTATCCGAGCCGGAAGTTTTCGTCACTTGTAAACAAACCTCTTCACTCAGTGGTAAACAATTTTCCTACGCTGCTCCTGGGAGGCCTAAAGGGCTCTAAAATTGCCTCAATTGACCCAATTTTCTCACCACATGTACTTCCATTCATGTTCTTCAACATGCAAGCCACAAAAAACTAGATCATGATTGATAACATGTCAAAAAAGATGTTCTCCTGCTGCTTTTTTTGCACTTTTCCTGAAGGAGAACAATCGGGCGGATGGATTTAGACTCTAATAGGAGTATGTCACCTTAAAGGCTAGGCCTACTTAGATTCCGTTTCCAAGAGCCAATTAAGAACCAAGAGCCTGTACTGTGGCCATGGTGCGTTAAAATGTAATGGAAAGTGCAAATAGCTTGTACTTTAATTGTAGATGACGGCTATCCTGAAGATGACGGCAACTCGGCAGCCTGGTCTTGAAGCCTGTAAGTTAAATTGAGAAGACTTCATGTGTTCTCGCGACTTGAACTGTTGTCGTTTGGGAAAATTATATAAGCCAGGCTGTGCAGTTTGTAGCTGGCGGCACCTTAGGCCCCAAGAGGAAGCCTAACGTAGGTCTAACTGCATAACCGTTAGCCTAACACTACAATAACAATAAAAACGTTCACAAATAAAATATAAATAATCATAGATGATTTGGGCCAACAACCAATATTCGAGTCGAGTTCCTGTAGAAGTTAAAATTTCTGTAAAACCATTACTATTTCCAAAATAGGACAAGAGACAAATACAAGAAAAAAACTCATGTGCAACGTTGGTCTTCATAAAAATTTAAAATATAGATAGGCCTAGGCATATATCATGCTAGGTCTACTCTACTAAGGTTGGTTTAGAGACCCAAGGATTAGAAGTCTTGTTGTAGGTAATTTCAATTCGCAAGGTGCCAGTGAACTGTCAGCTAAGTAAATGATTTCTTCTTGGTAATTTGTTTGGACATAATAAAAATCTGTTCAGGTGATGCAGAATTTATTCAGCAGGTGGTTCAAGTCCACCAACAGATAACATCAAGCCTCTCAGACTTTTCTAAGAAGAATGTCAAACTTTTGAGCAGTTAATGTGACTTGCTATAGAAAAAAGGCTAATCCTATGATAGAAATTTTGTATGGCAATTGGCAAAGCGATCAATGTGTATTATATTAACGGCTTTATAATTGACGCACATTTGTAATTGACGTACCTTCAAATTTTACTATCAATGATACAGCAGGCAACCTAAACTTTTTGCAGCGAAGCAGAGTTATATAATTTCATGACTTTGAATCCATTTCAGGTATATGCTGATCAAATTGTGGAATTTTGTAAGCTTTAGCACCTTCTCCCAAGTTTTGCACGTATTTTTTGGCATTTAGAAATATTACTCGCTATAAATAACCAAAATTACCTCAACATGATACAGCTACTATCTGGGACCTGGTCTGTCTAAGTTAAGAGGCTCAGAGCATAGCAAACAGCATCCAGAGTCAATGGATGAATAATTACACAAAATAAACAGTTACTTTATCGACAAATGTGTCAATTTCGTGGTATGAAAGAACTTGACAAGGCAGACATTTTTTGGTCAAATTCTGCTCACTATACTCTTGAAGGGGCAATGTCAGTACAGAAAGATCTCTTAATTTACAGTTAGCTTGTTACAACTTAGAACGATGTGACAGCATATGTGTACAATTGGTCAACATTTCATAATTTTTCAACAACACATACATTAACACTTCAATAAGAAAGTGAACCGACCCGCCCCCCCCCCCTCCTTTGTAAATAAAGAATAGAAGCTGATGTTGTTAAAGCTCATTACCAGTTGCTTTTGGTACAAACTAACCCATTGGTGGGATTTGTGGGGGTGGGGACAGGGGCAGATTTTGTCTCCTCCCACATTTTCCCTGACCTTGAGCAAATTTTCAAATACACAACTAGAAACCCAAAATTCTTTAAAATGGGTGGGGGCACCCCTTTGTTCCCATTCCCTACCAGGTTTGCCTCAAAACCATTACTTGGAAATAAGCTTACTAAAGCTTCACCATATTACATATAGGGGCTTAACAAACCACAATTTTCTCTTATGGACAAATGAGGCACCTCCCTTATTTCCTTCTCACTGGTATACCCCCTTCAGACCCAACACCCTTGGACAAACATGTCATGCTTTTCTTAAAAAGCTGCATTATATCTAATCATGAAGGAAGTACAGGCTCCATATATGTTGCACAGCTGGACAAGCAGCCACCAGAATGAGTCTGTGTCCTGCATTTAACACAAATAGACAAGATTTCACCATTATCAGCCAAGACTTTATAATTTTTTCTGCCATCATTTATTGTACTTGTAGTGTATTGCATTCCGAGTGCCACATTCAAACACTTGGTACTGTAGTCCAATTACATTCTGAGTGTTTCACTTACCAAGGGAACAGTGATTCAAATACTTGGTATTGCATTTTGAGTGTTTCGCTCACATTGGTGATTCAAACATTTGGTACAGCTCACAGAGTGTTCGTTTTCCATCATTTCTATCAGTTGACACAACCATAGATAAGTACCTAATCGGCATAGGAAGGATTTGTCTTCTGATATGTATGTATGTACGGTATGTATGTTAGATCCTCCTGCAAGCAGGAACTCGCGAAGAAGCCTCATTGGCTTATCAAAGCCGCAAGCTGACCGAAGTCAGTCTCTTAGATTCATATTTAACATTCATGATTATGAATTGTCAATTGTCAACAACTCTGTAACTGGACAACATACATTAATCTTGGAGTGACTCGAACTGATATGCAATGGCTTATGACTTTTTGGCTGTTCCACACCCTAATGAGCTTCCTCCTAAGAAGAATGCTAAGACACTGAGAAATGATGAAACTTGCAGAACATTACCACTTCCACTCATCTATTCCGTATTCATGAACATGCTGTATAAGCCATCCCAATGTGCCACCTCTGCAAATTTCTCAATAATCAGCCAGCAATTGTACAAGTAGGCGGGTGTTACTAAAACGAATGACAATTGCGTTACACATAACGAATGACAATATGTTGTACACACTAAAAAAATGCGTTGACTAAAACGAATGACAGTGAATGACAGCACAAACATTTGCTTCAACCGGATATCACAGTTCAGACTTCGTGGGTATATAAAATTAAAGCCACGCAAACCGAGTGGACGCGAAGTGCGTGGCTTACAGATCTAGTAAAGTACGGACAAGATACAAACGCACCTTATAGCGAAATTGTAAGTCTGATTTTAAAATGTAAATTTAACGTCATTAAATCAACAGAGCTAAATGTCAAAAGCACAGCACTCAAGCGCATTCTCACACAAAAACTTTCCCTGTGGTTTCTATCCGTAAATTACACCAAAACCCTGCAACCACGTAACATGCGATATTCCTCAAATCATTTTTGCGCAGAAAACCAATAACCGCATGTACTCCACTCCTTCTCACCTATCTCTTCTCACCACTGTCCTTCGTTGTCATTCGCTGTCATTCGCTGTCATTCGCGAATGATAATTAACCCTGTACAAAGTCAATTGTCATTCGGTCATTCGCTGTCATTCGTTTTAGTTTGTCCTCAAGCAGGCTTTTCAAATGAGAGAGAGATATTTTTCCAGCTACATTATCACTTTAGCTTTACCCACATTAGTCGGTTGAGCTAATAAAATGAGCTCCCGCTGCATTAATTGGTCCAGAATTTGTTGGGCCCAGATGGTCTCCAAATATTTAAGCATACATATACCAGCTATTATTCAAAAACTGTGTATACCAAGTTTGGCTACAATCCGACTTACAGTTGCATAATTATTGCAATGCAGTGGACATAAAATTTGGGTCCAGTCCACCTAATAATGGGCCCAGAATTGTGGGGGCCAATTTGATCCAAAAAAATCAGGCCTACATGTACCAGCTACTCACCAACAACTGTATACCAAGTTTGGTTACAATCCAAATTAAGGTTGCGGAGTTCTTGCAATGTAAATATTTATACGTTTGACCCCATAAATTCATTAATATTCATAAGGCCAAAACATAAGGGTACACCTTCTCACTACAATACATCAACATAGCAAGTATGAGAAATATCCATCACAATTAACCAGACGTAAATGAACTTGCAGGTAAGTACATCGAAACCCTGCAGGTATTATGTTATATGGGTATCAGGTTTAAATTGCCCCTTATAGTTACTTCGTTGTGGGGATGTCGAAATTGTTCAGAAAGTTATGTCAGTCATACCATGGAGGTAAAAACAGATGGTCCATGGTCATACAGGGTAATATTCATTGAACGTACTTTTAAATTCATCCGATTTGAAATTCTATAGTAGGTGGCGGCAAATATGCGGTACCCGTGGTCGTGAGTGTTAGAGGGATTTTAAAATGGTGATGTATTTCGAGCACAATCAACATCATTCTCCATGGGCAAAGTTAGATGTTCATCTGTGCCTGATTGTCCCGAGTTACTATTTTGGTAATCTTATTACAGTATTTGGAATATGGATCGTGTGAATTAATAATATAGTTGGTTAAAGGAGTTAAATTGGCAATATCGTCCTTCCCTTTTTCTCATTACAGCATTGGATAGTATATGGAACTCATATTGGTTTCATATTTCATAGTGTGATATTTAATTTAAGTACTAAAATACTCAGCAGTGTGGATGAAGACAATAATGCTGTGATATATCGCTCAAATGGAATACAAGTTTTCTTAGCTGTTTGGGGAACCGATCATGAGAGGCATACAGTTCTGTCTATCACACTTGTAAATAAATACTGCATTGGTCATGGTTTTGTGTCTCATTTAATATATCTACTCTGGAATGATTTTCACCTTTTGAAATCAACACGTAAGCACTGGTATGTAGTGGACGAAGGTCTATAGTCTACTTTGCTGTTAGAATCAGGGCAGAATTTTCAGGAACCCTGCCTCCCTGGTATATCTAAAAAATAATTACAAGCTTTAATTGTGTATACCTATTTTGATAAGGTAAAACACTTCGTAACGTTTATATTGAACGTGCTGCTGGTGCGGATCCAGAATTTTAAAAGGAGAGGATGTAATCGTAGCTGCAAACACAAAAACGTTTTTAAAACGTTATTAAAACGTTTCGTCTTTTGTTTTGATAACGTTATTTGTGGTGTAATAAATATGTCACGAAAACGTTTTCAGGCTATTATTTCAAAACATTTCGTTCAAACATTAATATAACATTAATATCTCATAAAAATGTTATGCCGACGTTTTTATAACACCACATTTAACGTTATAAAAACATATTATAAAGGCTCTTTTAAAAATGTTATGATAACGTTTTGTGTTTGTGGAAGCCGACTCCAATTAGGGGGGTGTGTGTTCTAGGGGTGGATAAAATAGACGTGAAATGGCCCAGTGTGAGTCCAATTTACAATATAAATTACGGCTATAGTCCACACTAAAAGTTGTGCTATAATATAATATTTATTTTTATGGGGTTGAAGGAGAGGGAAAGGGGGGTGTCACCCATATCTCTCCCTGGATTCGCGACTGTCATCTGAGTATATTTTGTTTAAAACGGAGAGAAAAGTCTTGTTTTCGAAATCAACGGCCACCAGCTGCTTAAAATTGACGTGTTGGATTCGGCGTTCGATACATTACTTCTTTCTTGTAATTTCTGTTATGATAGATGAATGAAATCCGTTAAGTACAGAGTACGATTCACAAGCTAAAGATGTGCGCTGCTCAATTGTTTGTTGGGCGTTTGAGTAAAGACTGTCGACAGAGGGATATTGAAGAAATATTTTCTCGATATGGTCGTCTGTCTCGATGCGAAGTGAAATGTGGTAGGTCAACTGACCCACCTAGTCTAATGAGTTGTTTTACTCCCGTGTGGGCTAGGCGTAACACTACCTCACAACGCTGAACAAGTTAAGGCTAGGCCTAATGTTCATTACAATTCAGTTTGCAAGGCATTAGTTGTAGGTTAGGATAGCTTAGCCTTCGTTGTGCGGTTTGGGTGTGACTGAAACGAACGAGACACATCAAGTATGCCTAAAATTAGTCATGGGCGTGCATTCAGTTCTTGAGTAAATGTTGCCGCAATATATGCATGAATCCAACCTTATCAAGTACGTTTTTTTTTAAAAATATTTTTGGCCACATTGTAAATAGTTTAACTTTGGTACCCAAGGGATTACTAAGTATCCTAAATATGCTTACTCGTACTAGTAGTAGCATGGACACTTCGAAGTTCGGACACCTAAGCCTTAAAACACCCCAAAACTATATCTTCTGGTATAAATCACCTGAAAATATACTTGATATGGTGGGAGAAGTGTGTTATATTACGATACATGGCCAAACTTTCTTTCCTGCAAACTGATTTCACGTTGTATTCCAAGAAGATTCTTCGTGATTGTGGAACTGGTATTTCTTTGCTAGAGTATTGCGAAGTTTGGACACCTGGCCCACAGTGTGGCGCTGGTGATAAAATTGGTGGCACAGTTGCTCTTTCAGTAATTATAACAGACTTCATAGATCTGCGTCATTTTATTGACAAATATGTAAGTATTTACTTGCACACAGGTCATTTTGGAGAGAAAGTATCTGTAGCTTCGTAGTTTTTCGTGAAATTGGCTGTTGCTATAGGTTGTCATGGTGAAATCGTGTATTTCTTAGGGGTGTCAGAACTTTGCAGTGTTCTGAACTTCGCAATACTGACTATACTACTACAGTAGTAGGCTAGTTCTGGCTTCTGCCCAGCCTAATTAAGTTAGGCCAATCCTAACTTTGGCACTAACTTCCGGACTTGGCATAAAATAAGGCCCTGAAATCTTAATGTTTTAATTCATTGTGACTTTGACACAGTTGTTGTCGTGATTGATTCAGTCACAAACTGACACATCATTGGAAGCAGATTTGGAGTTAACAACATTTTTTTAGTGTTCATTTGAAATGATATTGGTGATTTATAACATCAATAAGTGGTACGATAATAGGGCAATTTAGTCTGTATTGGTTGTGAGGTTTTCTTAAAGGCATTGAAGACTCGCCCCAAACCGCGTGCGGCCATCTGAAAAAGTTAACTTTCAGTTTCTGTTGCTTGCAAGTGACGTTTTGTTCGTGTCGCTACAAAATGCAGACAGTAATGAAACGTCATACCTTAATTGTTATCTTTAGCTGGACATGAGAGGTCCATTGCTGTATCGTTTGTATACTGTGCTGTGGGTATTGGCTGCAGCTGTATGTACTGACTATACACTAGTGTCAAATTACCGATGGTAGCAAGCTGTGTGTGTGTTTTCTGGGATCGCATGATGGTGGTGTATAAAACTTCTGTTACACCTCATTCGAAACTAGGTCAAATAACCGGCATTAGACTTTTCTTTTTGCGCGAGTCTTCACACCCTTTAAGTCAAGTTTTGTTTATTTCTATAATTTTTTTGAAAAGTTGTGTCATAAATAAGAATCTGACATGAAATGTATGTCTTCATTATCTTAGCTATTTATCTTAAGTTGCATTGTGTGTCCAGCAGTACCCCTTATAGTCACTGGATTTTAAAAGTGGCATGGGCTGTAATTTTTAGATTTCAATGTTGGGCCTAACTTTAGAATCCGTACCATATGAATGGGAAAGCTTACTTCGAATCGGCAGAATAACAACTGTATAATCCGGCTGAACGTGTGTGCTCAATAGAATAAAAGTCAGTGAATAATAGGTACGTCGCGTGAATGATTCGCTGGAATGAATTGTAGGGTTAGGGGTTAGTCAGATAGTGGAATGGTACGGATTCTAAATTAGTACCCAATATTGCGATATCATTTGTAAGGGAGAACAATATGTTCTTAGGATTTCTAATATATTACACCAGTAACTATGTTTAGGAAATGTTGCTTTAATTTTGTAATACACAGATTTGGACATATTTGAAATTTTTTCACTGCACATTGCTTTATGAGTGTGATATTTGAAATGTGTGATGTGACAGTGATAGGCTACATATATTCATAATCACAAGTATTCTTCATATGGCCATATGATACACAAATTAACATGTAGTACATCAGTTGTAATTTTCTTCACTAGATTTACATTTTTTACTGTCCAAATTGTAACCATTTTTCATGTAGGTATAATGCATTACATGCCATTATTCACTTTATTTTGAGATATTTCTAGAGTTTAATCTGCTTTCTTTCTCCTTTTCACAGGTACAGGAACTGGTAAGTGTCAACCTTAGCTTACAGTTGTGTGATTTCAGAGGGCTTAAGTTACAAAGTCTGACTAGCAAAAGTTTGAATAGTTGTATTTGTTAAATTTATGGATCTAGTGATTGAGTTAAATATAGTTGTCTTTTGTCAAACAATAAAGCATTTGTATTAAGTACATACTTGCCAGCAATAGTGGTAATGGTTGTCAGTTTGTTGTTATCACATTTCTGATGCCATGTGTTGCAAGTTGTGCTGTGCTTTATAGATTCTACTGAACTCCTGAAATCAATGTCCAGCTCTGCAGTTTACTCACCCACCGCCCACCTTGTAAACATGATATCTGAAGAAGGGAAGGTCAGACCAATTTCACGTTTAGTGTGTAGAAATACCACATCAAGTGCAAGAAGCCTATTGTTGTTTGGTGGAGGTTGAAGCTCATTTGGGGTCATCAGTGGTCAAAGTGTGAAAACCTTGTAAACATGATATCTCAATATTGGAAGCTTGGGCAGGTCTCATACTTGGTATAAAAAAAAATTATTACGTCGTCCCCCTAAGCTTACCGCAGGTATACTGTATGATGTTAACTGCCAAAACTGGATAGCATATCGAACAGCATTAGTACAAACTTGCGTGAGGGACTTGTGATACCATTACACGGTAGATGAGCGCACTTTCCCCAGCTATGAATAGCATTGAATCGAATGATCTACATTCTTCTTTCATTGTGGTTGTGGTGAATCAAAAGTGCAGAAAAATACAATCCTTTATTTGGAACGTAATAATTGGTTCCAAATAATCGGTACCGCAATGGATTTTGCCGATTATTTACCGATTGTTTGATAATCGGCCCGATGCCGATTGTCTAACCGATTATCAGTCGAACACTAATCAAAACCACAATGCCTTTATGCATTCTGGTTTGGAAACGTCATAATGAGATTGAATTCATACGGATAGTTCCATTTGTTGCTTAAGATTTCCCATTGCTACATAATTGATTATGCTGAGTGTAGAAATATGAGAGCAAGTTATAGTTTCAACTTTTCATTCACTTGACGGATTCTTCATTAATTGTCTTTGTTCTTATTTCAAAGCATACGCCTTTGTTGACTATGATGACAAAAGAGATGCAGAAGTAAGCCCTTTTTTATAATCTTCTTGTTAAATGTCATGAATACAGACCAAAACTTATTAAAAGTATTTCTAGTAAATAAGTTTTTTGGAAGATGCTTTGTCCTTTGAGGTAAATCAACAACAATCTTCTTGTATATATATTGAGAATAATACTGCAATGTGTGGCTGTGTTCTTGATAAACTTACTGTATATATACAAAGATGTATCAGTTTGTAACTTGCACAGAACCTTCATGTTTTTCAGTATTCCATATTAAACAAAGCTCACAAACCTCAAAGTTGGTATGGAAAAGTAAACATAAATTATTCCTTGGACTGCTGTTGAAAGTTTCGGATTTGAGTGAAGGATTTTACAAAGCTTGTATAATATAGACAATGTCACAGAACAGTTAAGGTGCACTTCAGATCCACTGCGTTATAAGAAGCAAAGGTAGTTCTGTGCAACATTGTTGTTGATTGTAGGACCGTTAATGAATTAATGAGTGTTGACCAAAGAATGTCATGATGATGTTATTTCCTATGTTTAGAAGTTGTCAGTCAGCCTCAGGAACATGATGTGACCTTTATTTGTTTCTGAAATAGAAATCATAAAAATGCAGATGGGTGTGTTGCCCAATGATCAAGGATAACAGAACTTGCTGTTCAACATTTGTAGCTGGCAATTAATTAGTAATGTTTGGAAATGGCTGGGTCATGTTTACTTACAGTGAACAGAGCCATAATGTACATAGCTTGTATTATATTCCATTTTGACTGTCATTTCATTGCAAGTACAAGTATTCATTTCTTTAATTCTACTTTGGATGTTAATACTTTTCTTGTTTTTGTGTTTATCAAATTAGACATTAAATATTTGATAGTGTACAAAATATGTAGGGGGGGCTTATCTCATCATACTGTACATGTATTCTATCTATTCTGTATCCAGACACTGTTGCACTGTGCTGTAGTGCGTGCATTTCTTAACTGAACATTTGATTCCTATCCTGTACCTAAAGTATATGTGTATACTGTATGTATGCAATAGATCACATGTGAGTGAACTGTAATGATGGACAGAAATGGTCTTGTACAGGGTCATGCTTCATACTTCCAAAGTGTTTGTAGTCTTACACAGTTTATGGAGAGTATGCCAGACATTGTCTTCAGAGAAGCTTACTGTACTATTAGATACCTGGTTTGTTCTGTGAGCCAAGACAAGTTTTTCTACCTGAAAAACAAACCTAGCTTGTTAGTTGTGTTAGACTATTAACATGTGCATGCATGCTGAAACACAAAGCAAGTCAATTGACTTTGTCTATAGAAATTTGATTGCACTTTGACCAGACTTCATCACTTTACCTAGTTATGTTAAAGAATTAGTATATACAACTTTACATTTTCAGAAAGTGATGAAGATATTTGTTTAATTTACATTTTATAAATTGATCATACATAAGGAGCAGTTGACAAAGAGTGGTTGTTATTGTAATGACAGACCAGTGGATCAACCACAATAAGCTTCTTTTATTGACAAGTTGAGAAATAAAGAAAACCTTATTTATAGTACCTGTTTTATCTTGAACAGTTTCTGAATAAGGGGTTAATCAACGGTCTAGCGTGCGTTACTCACAGGATTAATGCACGATCGGGGGATAATGCAAGCGATGCACGAGGGCGGAGCCCGAGTGCATCCAGCGATAGCATTGACACCCGTTCATTCATACACTACCATTTGTGTGGGGGAAAAATCATAAAACAAAACATTTTTGGTTACATATAACCAAAGATTTATTAAAGTGATGCCCCGTAATTTTACCGTGCATTACTCAAAGGATTAACCACGGTCAGCTGACCTGAATGGACCAATAGGATTTAGGGATCTTTACTAAGTATGAATGAACTTGTGATTTACAAGAACTATGAAGATGTTCTTCTTAATTACAGTATGATATCTTTTAATCGGGTCTTGTTTTGGAAGGTTGCAGAGATTGTCAGAGATGACCAAAATAACTTGTTGGCATTGGACCACCACAAGTACGTTAAGAGAAACCCTGAATGAAAATATGGTTTTATTTGCAATAAAACTAGTCACTGACTTCATTACTCAGATTTGCACAAGCAACTGGTATGGAATGAAAGAACAAAAGTAGTGTTTTTATATTCATATTTTCAAACCTGATATGTCAGATAATTTTGTTATGAAAGAGTTTTGATTGCATGTTCATTTGAAATATATGCAGATGGACTTTGAATACATACAGTAGTGGAAGAATCTCTGTCTTGAGTTTTTCTTTCATTTAGTACATGATGAAGCAGCTGGCTACATTTGAAACTAATGTCTCTCACTATGGAAAGACATATATTGTGTTCAGAATTTATAGTATTTCATCAATGTCATAACAAATATTTATGAAACCTTGACCAGATGAAAAGAGGCTTACACGCTTGATACAAGCCTACCAATTTCTGGTCTAAGGAGATTTTCTAGGTCTTACATATTTAACATATTCGAATGTGGACAGTGGTGAACTGCCAAGACTAACAGATTATTGCCTCTTCTTTAGCAGATGAGTGAACATGATAGGAAAAGAAATATGATTGATATGGTTTATATGCAACCAGCTGCTTTTAGTCTGTACATAAACATTCTCAGCTAACTTTGGGTTACTCTCTGTTTTAGAGTTTGAATGTATAAGAGAGGTTTGTAGGTGACATGAACATATTATTGGAACACAAGAGGGGTTTGTAGGTGACATGAACATATTATTGCAACACATCTTTGCCAAGTAGATGTTTGTGCATGCTGTCAGATTATGTTTAGTTACTTCTTTGGTAATAATTGTTTTTTTAATTTTTATTGATGAATTCTTGACACACAGAGTGCCAAAGTTCTTCCTTGTTTGGGTGTATGCAATGATACACTATGACCACCTATGGAGAGTTCCAAAGTTGCTACGTTTGCCTAAAGAGCTTGATTTGTTACCCGGTTGTGGGGCCAGCCATGTGGCTACTATCCCATGACTGCCCATGGAGAGTGATCTAAGCTCCCGAAATGGGTGTCACCCACTCTATGCCTGCTCTATGCCACTCTATGCCTGCTTGTCGAGGTTCCATGATATTGGTTTGTGTCCAACCAAAAAAGCAAAATGTCTGAAGTGAATGGGTGTTCCTGAAATAGAGACCTGCTCATAGAGACCTGCTCATAGCCTTGTCTGCGAACATCGACTCCCAGAAAAGCCTAAAGCTCCGCGCTATTTCAATTTCAAAATGACACGTCGAAGCTAATGGACACAAACATGACATTAGCCCGATCGACGGAAGACAGCGCAAGTTATGACGACGTAAAGGGTATAGATTCTCTTTCTGTACTATTTAATGAGTTATCTAGCATTGTGTACTTTAAAGGTGTTTAATGAGTTATCTAGCATTGCATACTTTAAAGGTATTTAATGAGTTATCTAGCATTGCATACTTTAAAGGTGTTTAATGAGTTATCTAGCATTGCATACTTTAAAGGTGTTTACCTGGTCATAACAATTCAGTAATAATCAGAGTTCTTTCTGTAGTTACATCAGAAAATGTCACAAAATTTGGATAATTTTCTCAAAAAGAACAAAAATGTGGAATTTGCAAAGTAAATTGATCTAGTTTTATTATAGCTTGGAGAAATTTGCTCAATACTGTGTTTAGAGTTTCAGTTAGTTTCAGTGGTATATATTATTAGTTGTTTTATTGAGGACGTTGTTCTTATTGTACAACATCACAATCAAATGATGTATGTATTGTATTTTTTACTTTTAGTAGCAATGCTGGTAGCTCACTGACTGGTGCATATGATAATATTTCTTTTTTTCATAATTTCTACATGTTTACTAACATTTCTGCAGTTCCTTTTCTTCTATTCTGTTCATTTTTTGTTTTATTTACCACTATTGCAGTCCATGCCCAATTAAACATCAACTATGCAAACTATGTGCACTAAATGTCTAATGAGTTTAATGTTTGGCAAATAATGAAACCTAAATGCTCTGTCATTATATTTAAACATTATAGTTATCGTTTGAACATACTTGTAATATTTACAGAATGTGTAGAAACTAGAAAGGAGCTGAAACCGTTATAAACTAGTGTTGTTCTTGAATTAAATCCAATGATTGAAGAAATACATAGAAGAGTATATCCAAATAAATGATATATACAAATAGTGTCAGTAGAACCATTACATAGCTGATCGTGTGTGACTAGCAGACATACAAACAGAATGTCTGTATATAGAAGTAGGATGCAGTGCTATCCAACATGTGATCCTATTTTCAGCAGAGACATTTATACAGGTTCATGGAGTTATGACTCTAGAATGATTTCGTGATCATTAGTTTTACAATTAATCGCTTCAATGGAATTATTGTATTCTTGTAAATCTCTCACTTTGACTAGGATGCCATCAGAAGAGAGAACAACCGTGAGGTAGAAGGTCAGAGAATCGTGGTGGAATGGGCCCATGGACCTAAAAGAGGATTTGTAAGTAGTAGATAAATTAATAGTTATGCAGGCACCTTAGTTGTTACAGGTGTAATGGGCCCATGGACCTAAAAGAGGATTTGTAAGTAGTAGATAAATTAATAGTTATGCAGGCACCGTAGTTGTTACAGGTGGAATGGGCCCATGGACCTAAAAGAGGATTTGTAAGTAGTAGATAAATTAATAGTTATGCAGGCACCGTAGTTGTTACAGGTGTAATGGGCCCATGGACCTAAAAGAGGATTTGTAAGTAGTAGATAAATTAATAGTTATGCAGGCACCTTAGTTGTTACAGGTGGAATGGGCCCATGGACCTAAAAGAGGATTTGTAAGTAGTAGATAAATTAATAGTTATGCAGGCACCTTAGTTGTTACTTAGTTGTTTAACTGATGAACCTCAACTGTATTTCTCAGGGTTATTACTCAAAAATTAAATGTTTAGAAATGAAACCTGGACAAGTAGAAGTGGTTTGTAATGGTTGACAGCATATGAGAATTATTTTTATGCTGAAGGTCTTCCTTGCTGAAATCTTGCTCTCAGGTAATGTGAGAGATGGAGTGTGATTCCTCCTCTCCAGTATATCTCAGAACATTTATAAGCCAAAGTTACTATCCCATAACTCATTACATACAGCTCATTAGAAATAATGAATAAAGTTCACACTCAAGTGAGTTCACATTCAAGTGGTGTTCCTTTGTGTTTGCATGAGAATAATAGTAACCAAAGGAGTGGGTTGACAAATATGTCACATTCATTTGGAATCATTGATTACTTCCTAAGGATCTCCTAGTTTGATTACTTCAGAAAACAAAGATTGGTCAAAGATTGCCAACTTAAAAAGGATGAAGTGCCAAATACTGTACTGTGTAAAAGCAGACTTCAATAGAGAAATGAAACATGAAAATGTTGGTTCCTAGTTGAAGTCACCTTTTCTATGGTTAAAGTAATATGAATGGCCATTTTAGCCTGCCTTTTATCATTTATTTTGTGTACTTTTTGTTTGACTGTACTTTTTACTTTTTGTTAATCTTCTATTAGGGTGAAGATCAATGCTATACGTGTGGAAAGCATGGTCACTTTGCCAAAAACTGCAGAAGTGGAGGTTCTCAAGAATCGTATGGGAGGTCTCGTAAGTATATATCTCATTAAAGAACTTCTGTTGTTGGAAGTGTTTTAGTAGGTTCAAAAAAAGAAATAAAGTCAACTTTAGCATGTCGTGGAAGACGTTGCTAGCTTTCATCAAAATAAGGCCCAAACAGTTTTTTATCCATAAAGGAAACTTTAAAATTGGTAATTTGCATATTGCATCGTACATTAATAAGGGCAACCGATGCATCATACAACAGTGACAGTGACAACAGTGACATTATCAAGGTAAGACTAATATTTTGCACCTATGTAGAATGCTTCTTTCAATATCGTAATGAAAAATTTTACTAACAACAGTTTTGAAATTTCTTTTCAGGTTTTGATGGAGGCAGAGGAAGAGGTAGAGGACGTGGTGGCTGGCGCGGTGGTGGTGGTGGCGGGTGAGTTACTTTTGATGGAATGACTGTTTTCTTTTTTAAGTTGTAAACATCTCATCATAAAAATGTAACTGCTCTTTTAAAATGCAAATCTTCATAGGGTGTATGATTTGACATGCATAGTTTAGTCTTAAATTGATCCCCACCAACATTCCCTGAACAGTTCAGGTTAAGCCATACTTCATTTGTATTATCTGGCTGTGCATCAAAAATGTAATCCTGGGAGGGGCAATGGGAGGGGGTGGGGTGCATATGGTGCCATTATGGCTCAAGAGAGTTTTGAAGGATTACTTTAGGCAACATTTTAGTCTTGACATGTTATAGTCTAAAAAAAATAGAAGAAAAATTTGAGTACTCATAATGTGTCTGTAGCTCTTGATGTGTTCACAATATTCACCATTAAACATGTCATTTGAGGCCACGTTTTGCCAATGAGTTTTGTGTTGCATCTGAGTCATAAAAGGAACCCCACCAACATGCACTGCTGTAATAATTGCAATATGTAATGTACATCAAAAACATTCAGACTGGCTTGGTTCAGATAAAATCTAATTTATGTATTGTATATATGTTTATGTAGTTTTTCATATTCAAAGTGTTAGCTGCCATATCTAAGTGCAGTAGTGGATTGGACAATTTAACTTCATGTTCTTCATATTTATATGCATACCTTGAGAAATATTCAAATAGCCTGTGCACATTAAATATGAAAGCTAAATTTAAGCAAATGAGGCTCAATTATAGTAGTTGGTTCATTGAATGCAACAAGCAAACATAACACAAGAAGGTTGCCCACACCAGCAGAGATGATACAGGTTTCATCGGACAATTTACATTTTCAGCCAAATATAGATTTACCAATAAATATTGATAAATATAGATATAGATAATATTGATGAATATAGGTTTACCAAGAACAGCTTAGAAATGTTGTACAGTCAAAATGTAAAAGAAAACACAAAATAGTTGGAAACTGAAATGATTTGCAATGATGTGAATTTATTGTATTCATGTTCCTTTATCCTTTGTTAGATTTTCAAGGAGGAGGTGAGTACTATACAATCCATGTTGCTTTGCATTATCTCTAACATTAGGACATGAAAGATCAGTGTTTTTATGCAAATCCAGCAGAATATTACATTCATTGTATCAAAGTGTGCTTCCCTGTTATCACAGCAGACATTTAATATGTTTAGGCATACAACCCTGATCCAATTGTACACCTGTTTATAACTCAAGCTATGTGATTATTTTTTTTTTTTGCCCTAAATCAACTGTTTTTTCACTTTATAACTTTCTGCCAAAAACCAAGGTTTGTCTTGTATCTATTTCCAAGTGATGCTAGGCCTAAGTATATGTTTTGCAATTTTTGGAAGCTCTATGCCTGAGTAAATACTTAAATACCAAAAATTTGTGGCCTTTTTTGGCCTTTTGGCTGTCTAGTCATATTGTTTCACTTTTGTAGTTGCTTATGTTCTTCATAACTACAATTCTGTGCTCCATTATTTGCAACAATTGCGAACAATTTGTTGTGTGGCAAACACAACGTCAAAGCTTTGCTAAGCCAGATTTGAGTGTTCGTTCACCTATCAAAGTGAACATTCTTTGTCCAGTTTCCTTGAACAGTGAAATTTGATCACTTTGGAAGAAGTTTTGATGATTTCTTTTCTTGTCACAGATACAGCCGTAGCAGGAGCAAAGAGAGGTACAGGAGACGAAGCCGAGATCGCAGTGACAGTGGTGAAAGAAAGAGTAGCTTTGATCGCCGATCACGTTCAAGGTGAGAAACGGAACTATTGGTCTCATGAGTTAACTATAGGCTTGAACAAATGTTAAATCAGCAATGGATGTCCTAAAGGTGAATGGTCAACATGTTCCATGCTATGATGTGTGACATAGTTCTATTCTTCTTAGTGCAGTTACATGATGCATATTATATCAGTATTGTTATCAGAAACAATGTTGCAATATTGCATATCTCATTAGAAAATGGAAGCAGATAAGCATATCTTATCATATTGCCATGGCAGTATCACATATTCTTGTCTTGCAACTACAGCAATATTAATTTAGTCAGTTTGACATCAGTCAACCACTTTCTGTGCTACAGACAGAA
>KN887338.1:0-25283 GCA_000934455.1 Apostichopus parvimensis | reverse complement strand
GTAACTTTTATCATGCAGGAGCTCCTCATGGAAAATGACTTTGTGAAGCCATTCTATGCCTATAGAGGTTTCCAAAAGGTGTTTGGACAGAGATTTATGGGTTACGGACTGCTAAGTGAACTAGACAACGCCATATGGGAACGTCATCGAAAAATTTTCAATCCAGCTTTTCACAGGAAGTAAGTACTATTAAACGTCTGGTTTTTAAACCTTGTTCAAGTCACTTTATGCCAGGAAGTTGCAAAAAAGAGGACATGGTTATATGACTTAACACATGCATGACCATGTACCTCACAATAATTCATTAACTAATAGGAGTTAATGGCATTTTTTTGTATCCAGGTACCTTATGGAGCTGATGCATGCTTTCAATGACAGTTCGGACAGACTCATCCAGTACCTCTCCTTAAAAGCTGATGGTAAAAGTGAAGTCAACCTCATGAATGCCTTTGGGAGACTTACTTTAGATGTGATCGCAAAGGTTTCACCGAATATAATACCTTTTATATCATTTATTTTGAAAATTCATGGAAATCTGTCATCTTGCTTCAAAAGTTGCGCTAATTTGAATTTCTATGTCCAGAGATCATTATATTTCATTAATTTCCGTATAAATATCAAAAAATATTTATGAAGAGCAGTATTTAAGACTTCATGTGCTGAAGGAAAATGTAAATCAATTATAGCCTACTTGAAATATGCCCATTAACCAATCCTTATCTTTTTGCAGGGTAAAATGATACCCTATGGCTACTGTGTGTAAACTAAGCTGTCTGTTTGAAATTATCAAAGAATGTATTATGCCAACAATACGTTTGGAGAGGATCAATTTAATCCACTGGAAAAGTTTGTAATGCGTGTTATTTGAGAACCATATAAGACCATATCATTCCATATAAGACCATATTAGTCTAATGCTAATTCTATTCAGGGTTTAGTGTTGCATCTGAGAGGGTTACATTATGATCTGTGTGTTTCTACAGTGTTAAGTAGTCTCGTGACTGCTTAATTGAGAAGCCACAAATGTTTAGTATGGTAGCAGAGTAATTGAATTTCTTCTTCTGTTTGCAGGCAGGATTTGCAATGGAAGATGATATGGTGCTTAATGATACGCCATTTACTGATGCATTAGAGACGGCATTTGATACTATGTCCAAGCAAGCACAGGACATATTCTTGTTTGTGAGTAACATCAACATCATTAACAATAATGAAGAGCTAAAAATGTAAAGAACATTTGAAACAATTGAACAAATGAAATACAATTTGTAAATAGTTTTAGATGCTATAGACAAATTTACGTAAATATTATTCTCATTCATGAAAAAAAATTGTGCCAAAGTTTGGTTGATGAAATTATGCATTCTTCCAAAACATCATGTGTGTCTCAAAAAGCCAGTTATCTCCAGTGCATAAATACAAAGTTACACCAGTATGGTTTATTATTAGCTAAGTAAGTAAAGCGTTGCACTATATAATTGCCAGTGTGATGTACACATTTTAAGTCAAGACAGGGAGGGACACTCCAAGCACAACACATCCAGTCATATTAATAATAGATGTAAACATGGCTCATTGAAAGACATCTACCTGATACAGAATCAGCTTTATTAACAATTGTGACACAAAAATCTTTTTTGATTGAATTTTCGTTTACGACATGAAATGTCATCTACACCCTTGTGGTCTATCACAGAGATTGCCTTTGTGCAATACACAGTACCACCAGAGTACGTGCTAGCAACTAGCCCTAAGAAAACAGGATGCTATGCAAGACAGACCTCTGAGATAGATTACTGAAGCAAATATAGATCAATAATTTCTTCAATAATAATCATATGCTCTTCCACAACTGCTTTTCCATTTCATCCATAATTTTCCTCCGGCTGTCACCTGGTCACCTCGTAACAGTTTGTCAATAGCATGTATCTCAATATTTCTGTTTCCAGATGAATCCTCGTTACAGTGCCTTTAAGTACAGGAGTAAGGGCAGGAAAGCCATCCAGTTACTAAGGAAGACAGGAGAAGACATCATCAGACAAAGAATAGAAGACCAGAAACAGGGCAAGGATTTGCCCAAAGATATCTTAAGCTTCATCATAAAAGAAGCCATCGTCGAAGAGAACTTCTCCATCGAAGAAATGGTGGATGAATTTGTCACTTTCTTCGGGGCAGGTAAATAAATATATAAATGTAAATGTAAACTTCCAAACAGTGGATGAAACTGAGAAAGACTACAATAACACTACTGACGTGATAAGCATTACAACAGCCTTGTGTAAATGTTCGGGGTATGGAGTGGAAGGGGTGGGAGGGTGGGGTGTAGAAGATATACCACTTTGTTATCAAGCTGGTATATTCTCCTGCACTATTAACATATCAGACATTATGTGATGGAGTCAATGCGGGGTATAGCAAAAGCGCAAAATACAATTATAGATAAATTGCGACAATATAGTTGGCTCTTTAAATGATGTGTAATGCAAAATATACTATCCCTTTTTAATGTCGAAAATGTTACTAAATGAAGATAAGAGAGTAAAGATCCAACTAGATAAAGATTTGATAGCCATATTTTGATCTTGTTAGGTCAGGAGACCACGGCCAACCTTCTGTCTTTCACTCTGCTTTGCCTTGGTCGATACCCAGAAGTCTTAAAGAAGTAGGTAATCACATAGTCTTCATAACAGACTGTATCCAAATCCATTCGATTTAAGCAATTAAGTCTTTTTGTATAGTGAAATTAATTACAAGTTTTCCTCTATTCGATAACTATTTCATATTTGTATACATTGGTGAATCCAAACTTCTTAGTTTGTCTAGAAAATTTTCTAAAGAATTTCATGAAAATTTGGAGAAAACAAATTGTAATGCCATCTCTGCAGGTTTTTCCCTATAGTCACACCTATTGCATATCTTTACACTATTGAAACGACGATTGAAAATTTGTATTTCAATTTATATGAGCAGTTTATAATGTTTAAACAATTGAAAAATATGGGGATTTCTTTGCAGGCTTTTACAGGAAGTTGACACGATAGTTGGACAAAAGGACACTATTGAGTTTGACGACATTGGCAAAATGGAATACCTGATGCTGGTGAGGAGAGACTTTTTGTTGTATCAAATGTAAACCTACGAGGGTAGTTTGCCAGTATTTTCTTTTGTATATTTTCCCCATTAGTGACTTTGGAAGAACCTTATTCACTCAAACAGATAAAAAGACAGCAGTTGAGTCTTTCAGCCTACAGATAATAACACATTGTCTAAGGAGATCGGCATCTCATGTGCAAAATAAAAGGTTCATGGATACAGTAGTTTTGAACTTGTAGTATCACACATAGTAAGATAATTGCTATGGCAACCACCAGCATGCGTCTACATTAAAGTGCCATGTCATTGCCTAATGATGAGGTGAACAGGAAAGAAAACCAAGGAGAGAATGATCATGTGGCACCCGAGTCTCGACCATTTCACTATAGGGTCCTTTGTTATGAACCGTTAAAGGGTGACGTATACATACGTATGTATGGATGTATGTATATTAGATCCTCCTGCAAGCAGGAAGTCGCGAAGAAGCCTCATTGGCTTATCAAAGCCGCAAGCTGACCCAAGTCAGTCTCTTAGATTCATATTTAACGTCCATGATTATGAATTGTCAATTGTCAACAACTCTGTAACTGGACGACATACATTAATCTTGGAGTGACTCAAACTCGGGACCTTATGATTGGAAGGCACCGGCGTTCACCACTGAGCTAACACTCCAGTAATGTGACCCGGGAGGTTCGACTTAGTAATGGTATTGTCGCCTGATTAACTGGGGTTTGACAAATATAGAACTTGCTGTTCTTTCCAGATTGGTTTACAAGATTTTGACTAATCTTCAGGCCTAGCCTGATGAATGGATCTGAAATATATTCTGAATTTGTATTCTATGATGACAGACAAACAGTGACTTATTGTCCCTATATTTTACAAGCATATTCAGGCGCGGCTGCATGATTTTAAAAAGGATGGAGGGTGACCGTGAGACTGTTGAAGCGGAATACCATCTGGGGGGGGGGGGGGGGGGGGGGTATGGGGGTCCTGCTCCCCCAAGGAAGAAAATATACACTTTTAGGCATAAATTAGGTCTCTAATTAAGTCTAAATGCAAGATTGGGCTAATAAATACTTTGCATTTTTGTATGTGCGCATACACGTGTGTGTGTGAAGGGGAGAGAGGGGGGGGGGAGGTTGGATCAGTGCCTGATATTACTAGTAAACTCAAAGCACTATCATTCACAAATTTTGAAATAAAAGATGAAAAACCATAAAGTTAAACAGAACGTTTAAACAATGAATGGGTGATATATCTACTTTTGGCACAGTGGGACTTAATCTAAGCATTTTATACATGCCACCTTGGGATATGATCATTGAATTCTTTTTTCTTCTTCAAACTGTTTGATTAATTTGTGATTGACTTTATTTATTATCACCTTTCGATATAATTTCAGGTTTTGAAGGAATCTCTCCGCATGTATCCTCCTGTCTTCGGAACTGGTAGATATATTCACCGCAAGATAAGAATAGCTGGCTACGACATGCCAGTTGGTACAAATGTTTTTGTAAGTTGTAGTCAAAAGTTCAGATGTGGGTTTACACTGGATAGGTTAAAGGTCATCAGTTATTGGCAATAAATATGCCAGACAAGTCAAATAATGGTCATGCATGTGCAGACTTTGACACCAATCCATCTTTTCCTCTGTATGAGAGATTGAATTTCCCAGCTTAATCCTCCTTCTGTTAAATGTCTGGGAAAAACTTTGTGGACCAGAAACCACTTTATAGAGAACAATGCTTTTGTAGTAATGTTAGTGTGCTAAATTTTAAGGACTATACTGGTGACCTTTGACCCCAGGCAGTCATTAGAAATTTTGCTCCATGAAATAGTAAAATAAACTCTTCCTTGACCTTGTAGAAAGTAAAAGTTGTCAGCATACCACATTTCTGTGGTTAAGGTTTCTCAATGTTAATTTGACATTGCATTTCTCATCCATAATAATAATAATTAACAGTTCTTATATAGCGCAACTTACAATAAAGTCGCACTGTACTTAACCCTGGTCATTGGTAACTTGTCACACCTACACACCAAAGTCTGACAATTCAAACAATCTCTCCTGGGGCACCACAGTGCACCACAGCCACATGTCCCCTGGGGGACTTCCCATAGGGTGCAGCCACAAACCGGCGCACGCAACTATATTTACAAGTCACCTCGCAAGTCCCCATTTATACACCTGGGTGAAGAGAGGCAATGGAGATAAAGTGCCTCGCCCAAGGACACAACGCAATGATCTGGCCAGGGCTCAAACCTCTAATCCTTAGATCACAAGTCCACTGCCTTAACCACTTGACCACAACGCCCTCTACATCCATTTATGTGTAGGCCTATCATATAAGTCTTCAGTAGGAAGTGAGTAGCCTATCCTAAAATTAAGTTAAATATAGTAACATGGTTGAGTACATATATACCATTGAGAAGGCATAGGAAGGCTTAGGAAAGTCAATCAAACAGATCGCTTCAGTAGCGAATCAGCCAGTTACATACCAGACTATTTATGACGCCATTTCTGTAACAGGTCCCGGAGCCCGATAGGTGACAAAATCATTAAGGAAACATGTACTTTCCCATCAGATCCCCTTCATATTTCTCAACATTAAGTGTGAGGTTTTGTGAAAGGTTTCAGTTATTCACTGTTACAAAAGTGTATAAAGCAAAAATACATGTGAGTGGGGTGTAGTGTATGTTTTGGGGTTGAAACAAAATGTTGGACCTCTGTGTTTATGGCCAATATTTGCATGTGCAATGCAGTGGCGGAGCTAGGGGTATTGGTCAGGGGGGTCGAGAATGGTCTGTAGGGGCGCTTTCGACACTATCTAAGCGGAGCGCCACCACAGGTTGGCGCGGAGCATACAGACAATTTTTGAGTAAAGATACTCCCTAGATCGCAGGAAATGACCCTTTCCGGGCCTGGCTAATTTGCAGATAAACGAAGAATAAATAGATGTCATCGCCATTTTGTCAGAAAATTACACCAACAAAATGTGACAAATGTCAATAGGTAGATGAGAGCTCAATAAAATGGCAATAATCGCGAATAAGTAAAAAGTAGTAAAAAGCTGAAAAGGGCGCCAGCAGTCCAGTTGAGTCCGTCAGGGGGGGCATCTGCCCCCCCTGACTGTATGGACGCTCCGCCACTGGTGCAATGTACATGTAAACATGGCTTAGGTTAAGAAGAGAAATTATTTGACACAGTGATTGAGTTTGTATTCCTTTGTACGTACTAATGCACATTTGTAACTTTCCCCTACAGTAGCTATCGATTTTCTGAATATCCATGCTACGAATATTAATTTTGTTTTCAAAATGATGGAAACAAACCTCAGCTGAAAATTTGTTGTTACTTAATGCATAAAAAATGTTAAACATTAATGTAGGACTAGCTTTGTTGCAAATGAATACACATTGGCAAACATCTTTTCACTTTCGAGCATCTAGTATACACTATAAATCTATGTGATTTTTTATCTTCATATTCTCAGTTTTGTAATTATGCAATGAACAGATCAGAGGATTATTTCAAAAACCCATTGACCTTTGACCCAGAACGTTTCAGGAGAGAAGAAGACAAGTGAGTAACAGTTGTTTCTTTGTCCGTTTAATCTTCATACGAACAATACAAATGAGAGAAGTGTGATTTGTAGTCCATTTACACCATAACATGAGTAATGCACGAATGTTAAGTTATTGAATGTGTCTTAATCGTGCTTCAGATGTGATATTCTTTGTACGTAGGGTAACATTAATTTAATCATGTGGGCACCAGTGATTTTTTTTTAAGCCAACAGTTCGCTGCTGTGAATGCTGATATTTGTAGCTATTATTACAATCATCTTAATAGCATTACAATCATGTCCATAGCATTACAAGCCCTTGCCAATTTGAAGCTGTTATTACAATATAGGCCTGTGATGTATACTGCTATTACATGCTATTTTAATTTATTCATAGACCTCTCTATGTGTACATGCCATTTTCCATGGGACCGCGATCTTGCATTGGACAGCAATTTGCATTGGTAGGTATCTGTTTTTACTATATTCTCTAGTCGATCCTAAAATAAAATAAATTTGCCAATCTGATAATCAAAATACCTATTTGTTCAAGTTAATGTCAAAGTTGCATATTAAATAAGAGTTTTTCCATTGATGCCATGTCCTTTTGGGTTTATAATCCCCTCCCAACCCCACCCCACCCACCCCATCTCATTTCAGTTATGTGATAATATCTTCATCTTTAATAGTCAATTGACTTTTCATTGATAATATTATGTTAAAGATATTTTGTGTTACTGGAGTTGTATCTTTTTCGCATTTCTTGTAGGTCGTCAGTACTGCCTTAAATTTTGCCAAAAAAATCAATTAATGGTTTATCATGCCCCACAGCAAGCATTAACAACCACCCTCAAAACTTGTTTTTGTCACACTGAAAACATTTAATTGTCTAAGTTAACACTCTCCCAGTGCCTGCAAGTAACTGGTAGTAAGATGCGGAACCACCACCAGCAAAGTACTCGTGGAAACTTCTAGTACTGGTTATCAAGCTAATATTTGGTGGCGATACTGATGATTTTGAAACACACATTTTCTCATAGTGTCGTTGCTTCTTTCCATAGCTGTATATTTTCAACTTCCTCTGACTTTCTTTCCTGCAGATTGAAGCCAGGGTAGTGATTGCTAAATTACTTCAGAAATTGAGTTTTAGTCTGGTACCTGGACAGAAACTCGGAGTGAAAGAACGACTGACTCTAAAACCAGCCGGTGATTGCCTTAATTACATTACTCATAGGCTCGCATGATGTACACCTCACAAAAGGGGAACCATTGGGTGATGTCTTGAACTACTGTATACATCAGATCATAGGATATTCATCTCACAGGTTTATATGGAACCAATTGTGGTTTAGGACCAGAAATAATTCATCAGAATTTTTCATTTTTTTGTTGTTCAGTCCTTCAATTTCTTCAGTTTTTTTTATCAGCCTGTTCATTGTTAGATATTAATATGATAACATTTAATTTCACTTTTATGACTAGTCTATAGAGAAAGGTATAAAAGAGAGAATAAAGGTACCTTGAAAATTTAATTTCTGTTGAAATTTATTAAAAAATGTTCTTTGGAATTTAGGGTTTGTTTGGAAGGGGGTGGGGAGGGAGGGAGAAGTTTTAAATTGTAGATATTGTTACCGTTTTCAATTCAAACATATGATGATTTTGAAAATTGCTTTTAGTTTCATAAAACCGTTAACGAACACAAGTTCGACTTAACAACTCATCATGTAGAACTATATATTTCTGATGCAAAGGCCAATTGTAGAAAGAAATATAATTTTTTTTTTTTTTTTTCTGATGTGTGGAGTGGACATTATGCATTTCACAAACAAGTGCATGCCTTTTTGAAATAAATCTAGAATCTTATCAGCCTTGTTGCTTTTTTGTTGTTTGTTTTGAGTGCAATTCTGTTACCAATTCTTGGTACAAAGGGAAAAAAATGTTGTCGACATTAATACCCTAATGACCTGAAGTAGGTAAGCAATCTAGTTCAGCAAGTAACCTAAGCGGTAAAGGATGGGAAAGTTGACAAATGTGGCATTAGCCTTGTACCTAAAGGACTCTAGCCTAGGTACCTTTGTTTTTGGTAATGGTCAAAGGTCAACAGAGGTCAAAATGTAAGCATGGTAAAGCACTGTATTTAAATAGTCCTAACATGGAGTTTATCTGTACATGCATCATAGACTGACCTTATGACAGTGGAACAATTCTAGTTTTTGGTAGAGGTCAAAACCCCCAAAACTGGAAAAAAAAGTCAACAGTCAACAAACAAAAGTATTTTGCAGAATGAGAAAAAAAAAGAAGTAAAATAAGGAAAACAGTCCAAGAAACTTCAGTTGTGAGGTTACTGTATAGTAGTTTTATTGTAACTTCTTGTAGGGTTGTCAAGAATGAAAGAAATAGCTAATACTACCATAAGTTCACTCACGAGTAAAAGCCTCTCATGTAAAATGAAAAGACATCAGTTATTGTTTATGTTTGATTTAAATAATACCTTTATGTAGCTTTCCCTTGAAGGGAAGCTTTTCTTGTAAGGGATACTGTGAGGGCAGATGTTATACTTGTATGGAAAGAAACATTCTGCAATCAGTTCAAAACCCATCTCAGTATTCTGTCACTACCTCGTGATATGGCTGATTGAATGCAAGCTATTTTGACGGGCTACACACTCCCTTTAACTGCAGGAAGAGGATGGCAAATGGAAAAAAAAAATAATAATAATAATTCAAAACTACTACCAAACCTTACAACACATGCTTAGTCTATTCACAGTGTTACATTTGATCTCACAATAACTAAAACTAAAACTGACTAGATGTAACGTCACATGTGTACGGTACAAAAATTATATTAATTATTAAAAGACCAACCAAATTTCATCCATTATAAATGTTTTTAGTAATAAAATATCTGATATAAAATTAATAAACCAATACTAAATCTTAAAGAGGCCAAGCATCTCTTGGTCCACTAACAAACTGGTCAGTAAAGCTGTAACCCCAAGGACCAAACATTTGAAATGACCAACTAAAAGTTCATATTGCTTGATATTACATTTATATAACACAATCATTTCAAAATTTAAAGGCAGCTTTCTTTGCTAGCAAGACACATTTCAAGTGATAAACATATTTTATAAACCAGTTTGAAGATAGTTGTAAGGAACATAGTTGTAAGTCACAAGTGATTTCAAAACAAATTTCATAGTGAGTCACCAATGTTTAATGTTGTTGCACACTTCACAGAAAACAAAAGTTAATTCAAACTTAGTGATAGCTATGGATGTATGGTTTCACTTCAACCCAAAATTTGTATTTTTTGGAAATCTTTTTGCGTGCTTCCCCATTAGTGACATTGAAAGAAGTTAATTTATTCAGCAAAGAAACTGACATCACCTTGGTCACTACAGCAGCTAAATAACCCCGCTAGTCAAAGGACATCTCATGTGTGAACAAATGACCATGGATACATGAGACTTTCTCAATGCTGTGCAAGTATCACATAGATAATTGCTGTAGTAACCACCAAGCATGTGTTTATTGCTATATAGTAACCAACGGGCAAGTGTTTACAAAGTGCCAAGCCATTCTTATGACTGGCTGAACAGGAAATAAACCAAGAAAAGAATGATCATGTGACACCAGAGGTTTTGACCATTTTAGGAGGGTACTTTTCTTCGAAACTGGTGATGGGAAAGTTCTAGAAAAACTGATCCATAACCAGCTGTATTTGAAGAAGGAAAGCTAAAGTTTCACACATATGTCCAATGAAAAAAAATCATGTAAAACACATTTTTGTGTAGTATTTTTCTAGATATTAAAACACTGAAGATAATCTGGTTCTGTTTTCAAAATACCGCTATACATGTTTGCTGCAATTTATCCACTTTGCACATACGATACCAGACAAACTGTTCCCTTTTAATGTACGATATCTTTACAGGAGCGTACAAACTTTTTTATCACGATATGCTACGACATGCAAACAACCTGCTTCAATATTTTTGCAATTTCCAAAATATTGCTCAATAACTCCACCACAATGACTTCAGCATTTCATCATCTGATATGTGATTGGAGAAACAATTTCCTAACTAAATCAAGGACAACTTCACAGTTATGTAGAGATATTTAATGCCATCCGAAATATTGAATCACTTTATGTTGAGTATTAATACCACATTTGTAACTTCAGTGCTAGGCGGCAGGGAAGCAGTAAGTTTGGTTGACTTTGTCTTGGCAAAAGCTATTCTGGAGAAGTCTACGCCATGAACTATTTCTTTGCAGGTCACATTTGGCCTGGTTTTAGGCTGACAACAGTAATTTTGCTACACTAGCAGTTGCAGGAATAATGTTGCAACCTATTCTGGATATGGTGGAAGTGGACCAGTTTCTACACAGACGACATGTAGCATATATGGCAGCAGTCCTTTTGGTTCATTCGCAGGACTCTCTGGAAGCTATCTACTTCCTCCTGATGGAGATTTATGCTCTTATTCCATCCTCCTCCTCATCGGACCAGTAGTAATCTTTCTCTTGATCCGAGTCGTCCTCTTCAGTTATATCCTTAACTTCAAAGGCCTGCTGTAATTCTTTTTCACTAAATCGACTTTGAAATTTGTTCTGTTTCGTACCAAATTTTGCTAGGGGCTGTGGAAAGCAAGCAAAGGATAATCTCAAATTCAGTGTTTTAATTTGAAATTTTTAACAATTTCTTTCTGAGTTATAACAGTAAACCAGTATTCTGCAAGCTTTTAGGCCCACCAACCAGAAACTTTCATGAGAAGAGCCATGACCCACCAGAACCGCACACCTCGGAATAGACTGTTCAGAATGCATGAAAGGGCTAGCTTGAACTACTGAATTAATATTAAAAAATATCTTAATAGATCTCCACAGCAAGCTCAGTTAACTGGAAATAATTACTATGACATCTAAAAAATCCTATGACCTAATGCAACTTTTTGTGACCCACTTATGGGTTTTGCACCCCCCCCCCCCAGGAATTGATTCGTCAGGTTTTGAGAGACACTTTTCTTTGCAACATGAATGAATGTTTCATAGCAAATGAACGATCCTGGTGGGCCTGACAGGATAATGGAAACAAGCTGAAATAAATGGAATGTTTCTCTCAAAGTAGAAGTTTCGAAACAAATATAGTGGGAAGCTGTTTTTGCTGTCAATATCTCTCCTGTGAACGTCCATCTCAAATCTCTCACGAAAAGGAAAATACGACTTTAAGCTACTCCCCTACTACTCCCCTTACCCTTCCTGCTACTGGTGTTGTCTTCTGTCTGGTTCTGCCCTTCCTTTTCTGCATACGGTATATGTAATGTTCTGCTTTATCCCTGTGGAACAAAACATGAAATATATGGTTACATATTTACCAATGAAAATAAAATAAACAAAAGAATTATGGAGTGAGGGACAAATATCTAATGAACAACAAAATGCAAATATATGTATATATATATTCACATTCACCTGCCAAGACAAAACCAACATAGAATTAAGTCATAAACTAAGTTTTATCATTGAGGGATAAGTGCAGGATTGTGTGTGTGTCTGGGGAGGGGGGATTGAGGGGGTTGTATTTGGTATTCAGGCGATATGATAGACTTTGTAAGGTATGAAAATTGACCTACCTGTTGACACTCTGAAGGAGGCCTGGTGTCCAATTAGGGTGTGGTGTTTTCTTTGTTGAGAATGGTTCAATGTTTGGCATATTGAGTGAGGGGGTCTTACTGCAGGGAACACCGTCATCTGACTCTTCGTCGCTGCCATCACACAACGGAATCTGATTGAAAGAGATTAGATCAAGAGATTAGTAACAACTCACTGTTCATACAATTCAATATAAGTGGTTTGTATATAATACATATACAAACACATGTCTTCATTTCTCTCTCTCTGTTATGTTTGTTTCAGGACCGGGCAAAAGGTATTTTATATAGATTGAACTTATGTTAAACCTCACCTCACAGGAGATGAAGGCTTTACAACTGTTTAAGCTATATTCAACTTTTTTCTCACAGTATTTTTTATCAGAATATTCCACCTTTTGATAATACTGTAAAAAAATTGCATGTGTGCAGCAGCTATTAGCACATCACCGTAGAAAAATTAGGAGAAAGTCACCTAGAATTGTGCAACTCCGATGAAATGAAACTTTCCGGCATACGACCAGAAAACTCTGCTGTACAAGACATAGTTTTGACATCTTTCTTACAAACTCAAAATTATTTAACAAACATTTTCTGGTGACAAGAAATGTGAGAAGGCTTATACTGAAGAAAATATATTTTCACACTGCTGGTCGAAAACCCTGACTCAATTTCTTGCCCCTAACTCGAGATGTGGTGGATTGAATGTAACCTATTTTGACTGGCTAAACCTTTGACTACTCCAGAAAACCGGATCATAGTTTGGGGTTATGATGTCATCTGGGCAAATGCTGTTCCAAAGCTTTTCTAAGGCTATTATAATTTTCTTGTTGAATTATTCCTCAAACCTGATACATTTGAAAAATTTCGGTTAGCTGTCACATTTGTCTATATTTTTTTCATTAAAAGTGTATCGTTTTGAAAATATTCTTTTTGTCTGTGGATGATTTACAAAATATAAAAACAAAAAAATATTCAGCTGAAGTGTCCTTATGACATCCATTTAGCTGTTGCCAGATGTATTTACAAAATAAAATTTGAAAACTTCATATCTTTCCGATACAACATGCTATCAGGATGTGGTTTTCGCCCAAAGGTTCAGAAAATGTTCCAGCACGTTTGCTAAGCAATAACTTCAGCCAGCGGAAAACCCTTTTAAGGACTAGATTTATACACACTGTGCTGGCAATTGAACAGATTAAAGGAATACTTTCACAAACAATATACGATTGTTTTCAACATAACTGAGGATACCTTGTGTCTCCTTGTTTTCTTGTAAGGAGTATTATCTAGAAGATCCTCCTCGTAACCCATATTGTGATGCTCCGCCAACTCCCTGAGTTGTCTTTTGCGACGTAGAGTTCCCTTCCTGGCATTAAGGGTAACAGGACCTGCCAGAGAAATGCAAAATGAAATATTTAAAAGTTAACATACAAAATGACAATAATCAAGGGAATATACAACAAAAAATAAATTTGTTTGAAAATAATCAATATTTTTATACTGTTCCAATAATTCATAGATATTCATATTTAACACCTTGAATGCTAACCAAGCTGACAGCTTTGGGACATTTAAAATGGAATTGCAATAAACTGGGAAGAGAGCCATGCTTACCTCATAATGAAATCACTTTACTATAAAAAGTTATTGTTGACATCTCACAGATCAAACTACTAAAAACATTGACTGCATGTCCTGTTTTATGTATTACTTGGGTGTTTGGAGACAAACACCTTTGAAATATGTTAATAGCTTAGAGTGCTCCTTTAAGGCAAATTTTATGAAGCCTTATTCAGCTATATAGTTCTTAATAAACACAGTGAAATGGAAAAGGACTGTCCTCATCTTGAGGAGAGGTTAATACGTGGTAAATGGAGAAGGACTGTCCGCATGCATCTTGAGTAAAGGTTAAAGCAGAATTTTGTGTTTTGTCGCCGTTTTCTACTTTTTTGACATGTCCAACAAGTTTTTTACATATATCAATCACAAAACAGCAAACTAAGATATTAGCCAAGTTTTTCTCTGCCAACAACGTTAATTGGCGAGTAATTAAGGATATTTGCAGATAATGAGAAGAGTGTCCACGACAAATTCCACATTTAAAATTAAAGGCATACAGTTACCCCAAACCCACTAGTTTGAATTCAACCAATCAGAGATGCAGGTTTAGTATGAGCCATTGCTAAAAAGAAATTCAAGACTTTGCGTTGGTACAACCAGGGAGTTGTTATGGAACTCCGTTGTACAACTGCCATATATACTGGACACAAATAAGGCATGGTGTTGTATTACGTATTGGTCAATGACGTTCGTAGTGTTTAAATATTCTTATTATGGGCGAGGTTTATTGGGATCCCAACGGAAAATATCTTGGAGAAAAACAAAGTTGAAAGTTGCAAATTTTTCGACTTTTATGCCACCATTTGAAGTAAGATTTAAATAGATAAGCTAGTTATGTATGTCGTTATGGCATAGTGGAGTCAGTGAGGTTGAGAAAAATCATAGAAAAGGACGCAAAATGCTGCTTTAATATACACTATGATTGGAGATGGACTGTCATACGAGGTAAACACATTTGGAGAATTTAGTAAATCAGTGTACTGCAGATGAATATACCTCTGCTTATCTCATTGGTAGATTTCTTTGTGTTTCCAGACACCTTGTCGGCCTTCAATAACGAAGATTTTTTGGCCTTGCATTCTTTAACTTGTCTGGTACCGACTTTATCTGACACCCTCTGCCAATAGTCGTTTGAGGTTCCAGGAATACATCGTAGTGCACTGTAAGAGAAGATATTAGAAATCACAGAAACTGTGGTGAAGCATTTGTATAATGTATGTATCATTTGGTTTCCCATTTACAGAATTTTTTTACCAAAACCCAGAGTTGAAAAACACCTTGCTGAATTTCGTGCAAAGATGGGTCATTTCTGGTATTGTTCACGAACCAGACACATGAACATCTTTGATACATATTGGCACCTTACAATGAAAAAACAAAACACCTGTTGAACACTCTTTGCTTTCAAAACACTGCTTTTTAACATCCCCCCCTCCCCCAATCCAACACACACACAGTTATGATGTTTTGCAAATTCCCAACCCTGACCAAACCTACCAAGTTTCACTTTAAAAAAGTTTGCAATTGTTCTGTTTTTGTCTCATGAATATTAACTACCAAGTACCTCATGATATCATTTGATTATGAAGATTTCATCTCGCAGAAACTTTGCAAATTAAATACTAAGAACAAACAGGTAACTTTCCCAAAAATTTGGACTCTTTTTATTATTCTGAAATAAAACTTGACTAATTTACTTCACTATGATGGGATTTTTGTATTAGAAAATATTCATTTCCCAGAAGAAAAATTTAGCAAACATCTCAAAAGGCACTGTCTGATAACGTTGATAATAAACGTCGGCTCCTCAGTGCAGGCCTAAATGTTAATCCATCACTTTATAACTTCTCAGAAATCAATCAAAGCATGTTCAGTGAACTTCACATAAACAACAGAGCACCCTTGGATGACATTCAACACAATTTGTTCTTAAAAAAGAAGTTGTAATAAACAATACATACCTTATCTGAGGCAATAGAAATCTTATATATTTCATACAGGAAACAGACATAATATTTGTGTGTGTTATTTTTTCTTCCACCAGCCACAATTAATGAGTTTTGTTGGTTCCAATAACGTCTTATAATTTTGTTATATTTCATTTGAAATATGATATCCCAAAGGTCATATCTCAACAATTGGTGTCAAAATGCAACCGAGACTGATGGCAATGAATTCTAACAGTCAACAACATATCAACAATTCTGTGCCTAAATTCACCATTCAATGTAACATTACGTCACTTTTGGTACATTCATCAAGTTATCAAGACATTTGAGAGTATACTCTCAAATGGCTTGATAACTTGATGTCTTACCTTTCCAATCTCTCAACTTCATCTTCTTTCCACTCATCACTGCCCCTTTCATTCTCTTTGTCAGATATCCTCTCGTTATTCCTTTGGGCAGTCCTTTTCTTAGAACTTGCTGGTCGTGTTACCTCTTTGCCAGTGTCCTTGTTTATCTCATTTCCATCATTTTCCTCTTCGGTTCGAAGCGAAGCTATTTTATCGTTACCATGTTCGTTTCCTGTCTGATCCTGACTACGAACACCACGAGTTGTCTGAAATGATCCTGTTAAAGAGCAGTCACCACGGAAACTCTTTTTGCCTCTTGTGAAATTCCTTCTCCCGACAGAGCTTCTATCACGGCCGTTGCTTCGTGAGGTCGATTCATCGGGCATCTCTTGAGAGGCTTTATTCCGGGTGGTTTCCGTTCCAAGTTTACTTTTGTTTACTGCAGAGTCAAATACATTAGGGATGCTGCCCTGTGAACTACTGGAGCTCCGTCTCTGAAATTTCATCTCTTCCCGCCTCTGTTTCTGTTTAGCGAGTATTCCCAAGATATCGCCATAGAGATTAAAGTTAAGAGACTCCTTCCTCTTCTTGACGGGAATAGACCTGGTCTGACTTCTCGCTTGCTTCATACTTTCCGTATCAGATGTCTGTTCCAGAACCTTGACTACTTTATTATCGCATTCACCGATAACGTCTCCCTGTTTCTTGGTCTCACTATTCCCCCTGCCACTGCAATGGTTTTGGGTACTGAGGTCCACTTCAATACCCCTGTTCCTACTTATGGTCCTTCTGGTACTTTTTCTGCTCCAATATTGCCCTAATTCTGATTCGCTTTCCGATGACACACTCTCTGTTTCTTCTGTTCTTCTTTTTGTCTGATCTATTCTCTTCACCCCACCAGTCGACTTGTTGAATTTGATCCTGTCCGAAGCTCTGGTCTTTGAAGATTCTGTTCCCTCTGGAACAAACCCAGATGTCTTCTCCTTCTTGTTTTTCTTCGTAGGTGGTTCATCTCTTCGAATGCCTTTCTTTCCAGCTCGGTCATTAGAGACGCTCTCTTTCTGTTTTGCTTTCGTTCTTGTACTCTTCTTTGTGGTTTTCTTTGCCTCTGTTGTTCTACGTTCGTCGACACTTCTTTGCTCTTTTGCCAAGCACCTTGCAGAATGTCTCTGTTTCACTCGTGATGTTACAGAGCTACCTTCCAGAACAGTCTATAAAAGGATTAAAGGTACAAGAGTACTATACTATTTACTTAAGAGAGGGAGCAAAAAACTAGGCTAAACTCCTAAATGAAAATTCTGTTTCAATTCCTGACAAATGTTTATTCCTGGAATGTACTAAGGTCCCATATGATACATATTTGAAAGTGACATGACTGAATGTTTCATCTCAAGAATTTTTTTTATTGGATTGATCATGTAATAAGCAAAATGCATGTGCACAAAATCATCTTCACACTTGTCATATGTAAGCAAACGAATACTTTTGACTGGTGTTTAAAACTTTTGAGCATTAATAGCCGTCATTCTATTCTCAGTTTGTGTTCTGTTATAACCAGGATTGGTCTGCTATGCTAACAAAGATCTAATACAGTAAACTGTCCTACATGATGTAGCCTACATTATACTACGTAGTGTAGCCTAACATATCTACTGGATAGGCAACAACTAGCCTTTACAGAGAACATTTCATAGGGGTGGGTGTGTTGTCAAATTGACTTATCAATAAATAAAGGAAACCTTTTTGTAAATGACCATTACCTCTATATGTGTGCCAGTCAGTGGTAGTGGCTGATGTCTTAATCCACACTTCAATTCACTTCATTAAAGTCATGAACTAAAACTATTTTCTACATTAATTCTTTCTGTTATACCCTTTCTCTGTTTTCATCTCAAGTGCAGTATAACAATGCCATCATTTTGTTTTTGTATATTGTGCAAATTGATTTTACCAGCCTCTAACACCACTTTGATGATATGTATACAGCAAAATAAACCAAAACTGAAGTATTGTGAAAGTTAGCAAATAGAATATATAGGGTGAATAGATCTCAAGTGTGTTGGAGTTTTTGTCACAACCATATTTCCCAAACAAAATTGATAAATTATTGAATAATGCTCAAAGCAGTGAGAGGCAGGAACTTGTCACCTGTAGAATGCAAAGATCGGCCACAAATTGTTTGTGTGAACCAAAGAAAAGTGGATTCTTACGGTGTCAGCTTTCAAGCCGACCAGCTTTGGAGTACTGAACGAAGTGTGAGTTCGGTCTGTTGTTCCAGCGATCAATTCCACTTGGTCCAGACGTACGTTGGTGCGTTGACGCTCCCCGGTCCAGTAGGCCAGAGGCGGTAGGACACGTCTGCCGCTCCTGGTACACTTTAGCTCATCGACAGATATCACATTTGGTGTCTTGAACTCTGCTGCTGGAAAATATTAAAAAGCAATCAATTAAATGCAGTCATATCTTTTCATTATTGCTTTATCAGAAAAATAAAAATTTTTCCACAAAACTGGACATATCTAACTGACTAAATAAACTTAATAACTTTTTCCTCCATATGCAACGTTCACTTACCATGACTTATTTAATTAAGTAAAATTTGAAGCTTTCAATGTCACGGTATTTGTCTGTATTCTTTTCAATACGTCCCAATTTCCTTCAAGTGGGAATTACTTCATATTGCACAACAGTGATTCAAGAAAGTCAACAACAACAGAAATGAGGAAAATAATTGGCTCATTGAAAAACGGAACAGCTAAAAAGAACAGCTAAAAAATGCCAAATTCTACAGCAGTTTAGTAATAAAAGAATGTTGTAGAAAAAAATAAACTCACCAGGTGTAGTCAAAGTGTCTTTTGGACAAGCCTTGGTTGTATCTGGAGTCAGTAATTTGGACCTGTTACTTCCTCCCTTGGAAATAACACTCTTTGGAAGTTGTTGTTTTCCAACAGTGATAGGAGTGGATTTCACTTCTTTTTTCGGTTTGGAAGACTTCTCTTCTTGTCTTGCGTCTCTCTTTTTTGCCTCGGGTTTTGTTTCACTAGGGACTGGCTTCTCAGATTTGATCCTATTATCCCTAATGAAAGAAACAGACAACTGAAAATTTTCAGAGCAATTCCAAAGTTTTTAGCAAAAGTCTTAAAAAAGTATTTACTTTGTATCGTAAGGCATAAATACTATCACAATGTGCCTTTCATTTCAAATGACATGCTTTGCTTTTTCCTCTCTTTTTTGGGGGGGGGGGGGGGTGGGCAAGGGAATGGGGTTTAGGATCAGTAAAGGCACTATTGTCACTGACTATTGTACACTTCTACCTGTAAATTGTAAATTGGAGGGAATAATGTAGTATTCACATTTTGTGTTGCAAAAAATACTGAAAATAGTATACTGAATAACTGCTATACATTTGCATTTTGTGAAGGAATTTTTGAAGAAAAGTTTGCAAAGCATTTTGTAATGTGGGTCATGAAGTGACTTTTCTAGGCTCGTTGCGACCCATACATGTTTAAGGCATTATCCAACCAATATATACTCCCTGGTGATTGTCGATCAAACTGCGAAGTGACTGATCTGATTGTAATTGATTGCCACACATGCGTACTTATCCTCCTAATGCATACATATACTTTATACGCACAGACACACACGAACATGAATGCAAATTTTGCTTGCTGCTATTGGCAAGAAACCAAAAGCAAAAGGCAAGGACATCACTGGAGAAATTACTACAATATTGATGATGTTAGAAACAGAAGAAAAATGTAAAATGAGAGTTAAATAACTTACTCTTCTTTCCTTAAACACTGTTCCTGAATTATCTCTTTCCAGTCTACTGGAAATCCGTTCAGGAACCTTTTCACTGTGTCAGGGGAGAAACCTGGAAAAGGATGCATAAAGAAAAGTGTATCATTTCATGAAAGTGACAGAGCTCATTACAAATTTGGCATTTTTCTTCAAAAGAATTTGGAAATTCCAAGTTAAAAAGAAAGGCAAAAAGCAGCTGTCACCCACATGCTTAGTGGGAGTCTGAAATGTATATTCCAAACATCAAATAACAAAGAAGTTTAAATCTCTTAAAACCTCCTTAAATTTGGTTCTCTGTGTGAAGTTCAGCAAATTTCAAGTACAAAATGCTCTAGCCTATCCATTCATGAGATGTCTGACTGCCCTTTTGCGACATCTTTCTTTTTGAACCTCTTTATCAGCCATTGTTGTTCTTAACTGGACTATTTGGACACTTTTGTCGATGACTGGTTTTAAATATTATCCCATGTGATTAATTTATAATGGAAGTAAGAACTAAGTGATTCTACTCCATATAATCTGCTTGTACCCTCAAACATCAAATTGATCATTTCTTCTTGTTTAATACTGGAAACAAACATAACATTTTCTTCACATCATTATGTAAAACACAGAAATAATAGACAATGAAACAAACAAACTAAAAGCTGTGCACCAAGGGTATTAATATTCACCGTTTTCTAAAGTCATTGCAATATTCATAGATCCACGAAGTCGGTACTTGGAGCCAGATGACGTCACCAAAAGTCTTGGCTTTATTCTCTCCGATATGGCTGAAGAATGCCATAGTTCACCCTCAGGGTCGCCTCTGCAAAGTGAAGTGTTACAAAGATTTTTCTTAATAGATTCACATTACATATTTCGGAAAGTTTCCGGTATAAAAGTGCCGAGGAAAGCAAAATCTCAAACAATCATGTGGCGAGAGGTGGGAAAGGGAAATGGTGTCCAATAAACTGTAGCTTTCGTGCCACCAAAGTAACTGTACACTGATTTTGGAGAATTGCAAATCAAACTAGCTCGAACTGTAACAGGTCTAAACAAAAACCATGGCTTTTGCTTATATTATCCTTCGTTTCTTTAGAAAAGTGGTCTTGATTCCTGCCAATGAAATAACCTACCCATGGCTCAACTTCAACAATAATTTTTAGCTTAGACAGTTATGAATAATGACTTTGCTACTTACATTCTGTGTCCTTCGATGACAATAATTCTTTTGCGAGGCTGTGTGAGATACCAACCTTCCATGATAGTTTCCGCAATAAGATCATCCTCCTGGGGATGAAAGAAGAAGAAGATTGAATGAAAAGCTGAATTGATTTGACATATGCAGACAGCAGTATCCATGCCAGCAACTAAATTTGCTATACAAAGTTCTGCAAAGATGTACAACAGTTTGGTATACAGGGACTTTAGCATTCTTTAACATCAGGGTTGAAAGGAAGGGAGGAGGATGGAGGTCTAGAAAGTGCAGGGGTGGGGGGGGGGAGCCTTACCCAAACCTAAGTGGTCTCATAAGATTTGGCTTAAATCTCCACACCACCATTTTAAGAAGCAAGATGAAAAAAAAAAGTAACAATGCAATCTTTACCTTGTTTCTTGAAATATGTGAAAACAATTTAATCATTATAGGGAATGACAAGAAAACAATGTTGGGACCTCTGTGAAAATTAACGTTTCCAAGGATACGCACCATGCCATTAGTCTGTGGGGTATCTGTGGGATTCGTTTCGTGAGGCCAATCAAGAACAGCTTGCTCAAGTGATGTTCTCTCTTCCTCTTCATCGATTATTTGTTTTCCGACCGAGCTCTCCAAATCTTTGCTGGTCTGTAAAGTGTTGGACGTCATCGTTTGTTTTTGAACCAACGATCTTTTCGACGGAGATGATAGCGGCGAGGATGAAGGGGGATTTTCATCATTCACGGCTTGAAGAAACAATTGCAAAAAAAAAATCAATTGTTAAAATAATCTGCTTACAAGTATGATGTTTGTGACCATCAGCTTGAAGGTACACCAAGGGAATAATTTAGTCTTCAAAGTGTCTATAGATTGTCTCTTACAGTATACTATGGATCCTGTGTAGAAAAAAGCTATGTATCTTTGGACTGCTATAGCAACCTGAACATTTTGCATAGCATTCTGCAATGCGACACCGGATAAATGATTTCCTGACGCCATTTTAAGTTACAATGCCTTAGAAGCCACATAAGTATGCTCAGGAAAATCAATACACTGTTTAACTATTGTCAAATTAAAGATGAGCAACAATATATTGGTAGCAATTTTTTAGCTGCTGGACTTATATTATGATTTCTATTATACAATAAGAAAAAACGGATAAACATCTTTGCAATAGTTTGTATAAAGATATGTACTGTTTTGCATAGCATTTTGCAAATTAATAGAGGATAAATTATTCCTTGGGGTGATAATTGAATTCCAAGCTACACAGTACTCACTAAAGGAGCCTTGCAGAGCGTCATTTCCCCTAGATGGCTGAGTTCGTCTCTTTTGCTTTAAAATCTGACTTAAAGGAGACAGGAAAGGCCTCGTATTTGAGTCACATGATTCATTGGAAAACGAACCATAAGTCGACACATGACTGCGAACAGGTAAATTGAAGAACTTCTGTGGAAGATTAAATTAAAGGAGGCATGATTAAGTGAGCATTAGAAGACAGAATTATTCAATTGCTTGAAATTTCTTCTAATCATTTGACAGACAGGTTGCTTACTGGCAGCGGGTGCTACGTCAAACTTGAGATTATGAATAGTTGAAAGATTGGCTTGATCTTTTAAATCTAGATGCAATAACTTGAAGTGAAGCTACCAAAGGTAATACCTTGAAAAAACAAGGAACTCCCATCCATAAACTAAGCAGGAGTTACAGCTCGACTCAATAGAAAGAGTTCCAATGTTTATTTGGAGCGGAGTTATACTTGCGTAAGCTTACCTTGGCTCCTGGTGAGCGATACAAAATATTATCAAATCTGCTGGTGGTGCAGGTGCTATCAATGCTGTAAAATAGATGATCAGAAGTATTCATTTCATAAATTTTTAAAATTTATAGGCCTGTAAATCATATTCAATCCAGGCTTAATCAACTTAGTTAGAATTGTTATTTGGATCAAATCAACTGATTCCTGTTGTATGTAAACGAAGGGTGCTAATTGTTTAGATCACATACAAAATTCTATATCAGTAATTGGTTACATTTTCTTAAGGTTGCGGTTAGTAGTTGCAGCTGTGAACCACCACACACGACTACCAGTCAGCAAAAATGATACCCATATGATTTAACATTATTTAGCCTAGTTTCCCGACTGTCACTAACTGAGGAAGTGAAACTGGTTAAATCTTGATCAGTCATCATCATAAGCAAAAACACACTGCCTCAGTACGGTATTGTTGTTTGCATCTGTTCAGAAAAATATGCCTAGCCTACGCTATGAAATCGCATTTTAAATTTCCCACAAGAACACAAAATATACAATCGTATTGGAACGTAACTACGCCTAGGCCTACGTAAATCTTTCCGGTAGGCTATGACTAACATAGCCTAATCTAACGTTTATCCTAAGCTAGTCAGTTCATCGTTATGTCAGTGCAAACTAATAAGGGCAAGTTGTACTTGTAGCAATCGCCATTGCAGTTGAACTTAGTAACGGATCGACATGGTGAAATATTAGATATCTAGGCTAGCTAATGATTTTGTTAAGTACCATTACGATAATCAAAATATTTGTGCAGGTCCAACCAAACATTCCACCTTACATGTATCAGACTTTCTAATTATTGTTAGATTACGTACCTCCCTTTCCCAAACAAGTCCGCCATTTTAATTTGGCGCCATTTCAGTCACATGATTTGCTACTTGATCAACTGGGATCACTGATGTGTTATAATCCTAATCAATTTCTATGGTTATAATACTCTGTATTACAATGGAAGTACTATACTGAGGGTAATTTCCATGATATACGGCTCTGCATGATACTTTTTAAATAATAGAGGCTGGGTAATGAATGAAACGCCCGTGAGGCAGCAGTGCCTCTAGTTGCCGATCCCTGCAACTGTTTCACAGGATTGTGGGGGGGGGGGGGAATAACCATAATGACAGAACAAAAATTGAAAAAATCTGAAATTGGAAAAATTTGTTCAGGACAAAGTAATGTGGGACTGCTTCATCTCCAACAATTATCAGTTATTGCCTACATCATGTGATTTGAAGAAGGGGAGCAAGTTTGGTGATGAAAACTACATGACATATTGAGATATTCGTCGGGGTTGCAAGTTTTTCTGTGACGGGAACCGGCCAAATTAGTGGCCAAAATTGCATGAAAAAAAAACCTCATTGCGTAATTTGCTGTTGTTTGATGACACCTTTATATGCGCAAAGTTGTACAACAGCGCTGTTCGCTGTTACAAGTGAAAAATTCATTTCTGCTCAACAGGAAATTTCTGTTAGATCATGAATAATTCATGACTTTCCCCTCGCTGTACTACGAAAAAAAATATCGCCGGCGGCCCGCCACCGGCCGCCGGCAGCCGCCGTCAGGCCGACTTCGGTGCCGAAGCCGGGCCGCCGTCGGGCCGACTTCGGCTTGCTTCGGCTGGGTACGAATTTGCTGTTGTTTGATGACACCTTCACATGGGAAAGACTTAGTGTGCGGACTTCGCAATTCGTTGCAATTGGGGTGTTTGTTAGCTGAACGTTACAGTGATTTTTAAACATTTTTATCGACGCTTAGGCCTATCTGGAACCTTGAGTCGGACTGGACAACATAAAATGATCTAAATGAATGTTTCTTGGGGGAATGTAATACAGTATGAGCTACAGCATTTTCTTATATTGCCCAATCATTAACAAACACTCCCCTATACACGCCAAAATGCTTTTTAAACGGAACTTTCATTTTCCTCTGGTCAAGGAAATTTGGGGAAGGATCTTTGCTTAATAAACACCTTTGAATTAATGGAAGATATTACTAGTTCTTTTGATTGAAAAAAAAATGTATATGGCTTCTTCTTTGATTTTTAAAGGCTTGTGATAATGTACTCCATCCAGTGGCGTAGCTAGGAATTTTTTGAGTGGGGGGGCCATGGGGGGGCTGTTCTTTCTTGTGGGGGGGGGGGCCGGAGGTTACTATCTAAGCGGAGCGCCACCTTGGTTGGCGCGGAGCGTACAGAGAAAATTTGAGATTTCAGCACCCCCCAGATCGCAGGAGATGGCACCTGT
>KN887337.1:67662-80674 GCA_000934455.1 Apostichopus parvimensis | reverse complement strand
TAGCATCATTGGGTCTGGGAAGTGTTATTTTCGGCGATCTGGGAGGTATATTTGCCAAAAAAACCTTGTGCGCTACGCGCGAACCCATGATTGCGTTCCGCTTAGATAGTATCAGAGAACAGACACGCGTCCCCACCATTATCCAAGACAGATCTGCGCCCATGATAGTCAGTAAAAACTACGACGAATAATGTAGAAACATTAATGAGAGAAAGATATTACCGTAACAACAGAATTTAAATACATGTATATCGGAATGGTTGAGCAGCGACAATGTTATATTCAGACCTGTTATTACGTCATATTGCTTAGGGAAATTAGGAAGAATAAAATTAATACAAAGTGCGGAAAATAAAAGAACCATTATTTTTAATTTGCTGTTTTACACCGAACAAGAATGTAGAAAGGATCGTTTCCTAAATTGACGTGCTCGTTATGTTTAGTTAAAAAGTTGACATTATAGAAATTGATTCTATATATATCCCTTTTTTTATTTTCACGGTAGCTCATTCAGTTGATGCCTGTGTCTCAGTTCGGAAGTGAAAAATATTTCGTAAACTATATGAATTACGCCAATGCAGTTTCTGCCCTCTTCCTTTAAATTATCATTCTTATTTCCTTTCATGAAAAATTGGCAAGCCAATTGCATAATTATACCGAATTATTAAGTCAACTACAAAGCTTATATGGAATAACTCAGGTACACATTTACGTGCTGTATGGCTTGAAGCAAAAGCTGAACAATTCAAATAACAGCGCGTACAATAACATCTAATATAAGCAATGGTATTCATAAGTGTGCGGTTTGCAACATTATCGTAAATTAACATGAATTGTTGTGTCATTGATTTAACAGATCAGATTTACTTTCTTCAATACTGCATCGATCGTAAAGAAGGGTAATACAGTGATATTTTATGTTTTTGTTTGAAATAAACTTCCGATAACTATACGTAGATACTATTTATATTTCATTATTACTGTAACAGATGAAATTTTATTGTCTTTTATTGGATCGGATCGTAGTGATTTTTTTTATTTGACTTAGGTAATTGCATCGTTTAAGGTATGTTGTTTTAAATAACATGAAGACTATTTATTACTTTAAGTTTTTCGTCTGTTACCATTATTGCAAATGGTTGAATTTGTTATGGGAATTCAAATTTTTAATTTAAATTTGATTATTTGACATGTCGAATTCGTTGACTGAGAAAATTTCATTTTAAATAAAAATAAAATTACTGGAACATGTCTTAACTTCTTAACTCTTAATTTAATAACAATTCAAAGTAACTCGGAATTTGGTTAGCTACTGTTTCGATACGTGTTCAAGCCTTATCTTGAATTGTGTTTCTTTTTTTGTTTTAAGTTCTGCTTTTTCTAAACGGGGATGTAGTAAATAATATTAAGACGACAAGTTTAACCAACAGCTGAACAATTACTTTTTCGTTCTTTATCCGAACAAAGAAAAACATATAAAAACAAACCTTGAATGTTTATGTAGTGTCCAATAATCATCGTTGACTCATGCCAGCATTCATAAGAACCTTTATCCAGAAAAGTCACTGATGCGATAAAGAGCGAGTAATCATCGAGTAGTTTCATTGTATCAATGCTGCGATTATCCATATGTGCTTTATTATAAAATAGAAGGTAATCTCCGAATTTCCATTGCTTGTTATCATTCGATGGAGCTTCACAGGTTAGCGTGACAGCATCATTAACCAACACATTGTGGACCTGTAGTGCATATCCAGTGGTTGAGATGCAATTGAACAACAGGAATATAATATCGAATGTGGTTATCTTTTTGAAAATTTGCGAACGCAAAAAGTAAAAGATAACACACGTACATGAAATACAACAATTAATATACATAGTCAATGTGATATACAGCGATGCCATTTACTAAATGGACTCTTTTTCCATGTCTCATCGATGTTCGTTTTGTGAGGTCGAGCAAAACTCTAACAGTCATCCGGTAGGCTACAGGGCAAGTAAGCTCTTGTCCGCCTAGCAACATGCGAACGTTTGATTTTAACAGGTCAAAAGTTAAAACAAATGCAAAGGAAAATATGAATCTAAATTACGTGTGCATATGTCTCAGACAATGACGGAAGCGTTTGTATTATCTCACATAGCCAAGCCAAACTTGAAATATTACAACTGAACTTGAAAACTTACTAAAGACTTTCTTTGGTTTCTGCTACTTAATGGCTAGACATATGCAGAGGGCATACATTGTATATAGTTACATTTATAGACGAATCGTTTGTTGAACGTATTCTAAATCGAAAGTAAAACACCCATTCAATTCTATGCTAGGCATGCACGTATTGTAAACTGCGACAATTAAAATTCAATGCCGCTTTATTTCCTTTATTTGATATCATTGAATCTAGTTTGATATAAGCTTACTTCTGTATTGTACATTTGAGTTTGGTTTTAAATTTATTACAACTATTGGAAAAGCATTCGCTACACAACCCAGTATGTCTGTCAGGTTCCGACGTCAACAGTTTGTTAGCTTTGCTTGTCGAGTTCAAAGTTCATTCACAACCGATTTGTGATGCAGCTTTCTAGCGTATATCTGCTCTAAGTACTTGTCACTGCAAACAACATCAAAATGCACTAAGCAAACTGTACAGGAATCGTGTTATAATAAATAAAGTACTGTCAGAAGTTTGAATCATTTCCAAAGTGGTATATCATTTTCAGCGCATCGAGATTTTGTTGTCTGTTGCGCTTTATAAGTATTGCATTATTATTATAATTATTATTAGTTGAAAAGGTGAAAAATCCAGGTTAACAAATCAATGTTACTGAAATAATGATCCCATATACAAATTATGAACGTAGGAATATCTCTTGCCAGTGCAATATACCATCAAACTATTTCACCCCGTAAGTTCTACTTTTACCTTACTCTACAGATTGTTAGGTCACAATAATTACTCTGTATCTATTGGAGTCGGGAATTTTATCATATCACATATCACTGTTTTTCTTTGATTATACATTGCACTAAAATTTAACTGATCTCCGTTAAATCGCTTTAGACCTTAGACCTGAACTTTGATCAGTTTTATTTACATGCGGCAGACTGCGAATTTACAACGTGTCTATCAGTTTGTGCGGAGAACCCAGGACTTGCATATTGTATTTAAACAATAAAAACGAGCAAGGTGAGTATATTTTAATGTTTAAAATATTGTAATATTTTAATGTTTGCTTTTAACAGTCTCGTTAGTTAACATTTCACAAAAGACAGTCTTCGTTTCATCGAAATAGAAACAGATGAGATGAAAGAGAAAAACTCTTTAAGAAATAAAGAACAACAAGGTATTATTGCATCGGCTAATGCTACTCGTATCTTGAAGTATTCGTATTGCATGGAACGTCTGTAAGTCCTTCATTGAAAAATGGCTCGAACAACAAAACTAACCAAACCTAGAACCCAAATAATAATAATTGGTGAAATCAATACTTATAATTCCATTTTGAGGAAGCTTGTAAGATATACAAAAAGGTGTGTTTAAATGGACGCCATATTGATTACGGATGGAAGCCTTCTTCAGAACACGAACTTTGATCCCTGTAAATACCGAACACGAACTATACATGTATACACTCATATCTTTAAGGTTTAATGATGAAAGGCACAAATACAATTAGTATTTTTGTATATGTTAGGTGGTTTTACATATTCCAGGCGGTTACTGCTGGCCTTAAAAAAACTAGCTGGGCTCCATATGAGTTTAAAATGACATTGATAACACAACCGATATTGTTCATCATAAGTTTAGTTGTGGCTATTTTTGTTAGCATCCATCGGTGTTACAAACATCACATTACGACACGTATGCGTTAGTGTAAACATCATACTTTTAACTATTAACCTGTTAACAGGAAACTATTCAAATGGCTATTGCTGATGTTGTTGCAGTAGAATTTGAGAATATTGTACTAACATAAAAATGTTATCATCAAATGTTTTTGTATTTCCTTTTTCATTGTCTATCAGGTGGTATTCCATCATGAATTTGTCGTTTTGGATTCTCGGGATTGTTTTATATCTTCAATCGTCTGGTATGTACAACTTTCTGATGATATATATCGAGTAATAAACATTGCATAAGAACCCGCAAAGAGTATAACAAGAAGCACACATACATTGTTATAAACCAAATTTAACGAGATGTTTGAAATCTTAAATAAGCAGTTATTATAACAGTTTTAATGTATACCAGATCCATTTATTTTCTGCTAGATACTGACGGACTCAGTGAGTGTGATCCACTTCAATATCTCGGGATTGGACAGATGGGAACAATAAAATGCTCATTTGATGCAAAATTTTACAGTGTTTTCTGGTATAATTCAAATGACACTGTTAATGATGAACCGATTTTGAATTTTAAGGAGAATGTAAAGTCAGGTCGTGGTTATTTGTCAGGGGAGTATGACGTCGCGGACGATGGATCTCTCATTATAAACGAGACTACACTACAACATGAAAGAACATTTACTGCTCTGTTATTCCGTACCCGTTCAGAACCCCCTAAAACTAACACCGTCAGTGTAATTATAACGGGTGAGTAATGATTACACATTAACAAGATTACACCCTTGCCATGTTTCTTTTGTTGTAACAAGTTCCATATCAGAAGTCCATACTTTATGGTTCACTTGTCAATGTGGTGTTTAAATAATCATATATACCCGGACAGTAAATTAAATAACAACATCCAATTACCGTGATCTATGTGATAGAAATAAATGTGATGAACCACTTCCCCAGCTGCTAAGAATAATCTCAATTCATTTTGGAGATGTCAAGTCATATTTCTCAAAAAACAAGGTTGAAGTATGAAACAAGTCTTAATATGATATCATCGAGTCAGATGAGAGTCAATTGTTGTGTTTTCTTCATTTATTGCTATGTTTACTCTCTGTCACGGTCTCACGGAGAATGAAGAATTGTGTATGTGCTCAATCTAAGTTACTGAAGCTCTGTAGCATGACCAAATGTTGGCATCGGATCAAGTTGAAATTCTACCTCAGTATACAGATCATATTGAAACCAGAGAATACGAAATGACAAGCCTCTTCACCAACGGGGATAGCTGACTAATGTTTCTTTTAATACCAACTCCACTATAGCTTTGTGTATATTACATTAGACTATATTTACTTTCAGTTACACCTTCAACAACATTCCCTGTGATTGATACATGCGGCAACAACAATCGACCGTGTTTCTCGCCTGAAGAACAAGGGTCACAAATTACATGTTCAGTTGAAAATAGCAAGCCAGCAGTAACACTTAACTGGGTCACGCGAACTGATCAAGGTGACTCTAACATAAGTGCTCAGGTAACACAGGTAGTTGAAGAAAAATCTGCATATTCCTCGTTTTCAACTGTTGCAATTGGTCAATTAAATACATTCGTACTGTCACTTCTTGTTTGCAAAGCTACCTATTCACCCGAACTTCTTATGTACAATGAATCCAGTGTCTTGATTCAATATGGACACTGGAGTTCCCTCTCTCCCGAAGTACTGACGATTTGGGCTAGGTTAAGTTCCACAGTGGAACTCAGTTGTTCCCAGAAGAATATAAACTATCTTGTTTGGAGAAGACACTCAAACGATTTGTTAGAGACTACAGCAATTGCAGTGTTTATTGGAGTAAAAGACGTACAAGTGTTGGCCCCAAAATACACGGTAAAGGGAAATGGAACACTGGTAATACATGATGTGGAGATAGAACAAGAAGGCTTATTCGTTTGCATTTCTCACGACGGAGAAGAATCTGATGTAATACTGTATGATCTCTTACTTTACAGTGAGTATACTTTTCCCTACTATTATTATTTCTATTATATTTTTAAAAATTTGTCTGTCTCATTTTCCTTCTTATTTAATACTTCCCGGTATACATGCAAATTCCTTATGCACTATACTTCCTTAGCAATAATGTATTGTTCAAGTTATTGACTCCTTACACCATTTAGTAATCCCACAACCTACCAGCCCAGTTGTGAACGGATGTCCCTTAGATCAGTACTGTGTTCTGGAGGTTGGGAGCTTTGGCACATTGGTGTGTTCACTTAGCGGTGTTCGGCCGGAGCTTGATCTACAGTGGAAAACGTATTTCGGAAGCGACACCAACATGATATCTTTCTACGATGAAGGAAGAAAAGTAACCCAAAGTAGAGATAAATTCGACATCATTCTCACTTCGAAGTATCGCTTGAATAAAATGTTGAAGAACAGACTGACCTTGAAGTGCGAAGTGGCTGAAAACAAAACCCATTTTCTTTATAGATCAACGACATTTGATGTAGTTTTCAAGGAAGGTAAGCAAACATTGTTTACTAACTTATAAAATAGGTTATCAGGTCTTCGAACGAGTATCATTTTACACACAGTACAGATAGAAAACAAGATACATTAAACTGAAAATACTATCTCCATATACCTTCCAGGAAAAGGACAATCATAATATCGATAAGCATAATGTCTTTACTTGCGAGTGAGATGGTGACCACACAACATAAAGCACTAAGTTATCGGTACAATAAAGTAATGTTTTTGCAGACTTGACCTCTCACGGTTACTCTTATTGCTATCGCTAATTTAGAATTTATGTATTGGTAGATTGAGGTTACACACAGAAACTTAACATCATGAAATAACGTGTTTAATTAAAGAAACCTTGTCAAGAGGAATGCCATTACAATCAGCAGTTAAGTACGTCTCATCATTCGACTTCTATAGTTTGAAGCCTCTTCTACAACCTAATAGGGAGGTATGCGATTCTGTAACTCTTTTTTTGTTGCCAGAACATGATACGGAAGCGAATTCATATACTAACAGTGACGATACAGTGGCTGAATTGAATAAGAGACCAATCGCTGTGATAGTAGTAATACCGTCGTTAATTGCTCTCATATTCATCGTCGGAATCGTTGTCGTCCTTATTTGTAAAAAAGGTGTGGACACTTTCTTTAATTTCCAATTCCATATTTAATAAATTCTATAAAACTGTCTTTAAGCTGTTTTCTTAAATAACAGTTAGTCCTACTGTTTTTTTAGAAATAAATTGTCAGATAGCAACCGTTTCTTCATTGCACAATTTATTTTAAGACAATATGAAGCGAAATAAAAACATCGCCAATAAGTAGGGTGTGTGTAATAACTAAAGAACATCCATTTCACTATAACCTATTTCAAGAGACAATTAATTTGTATAAATCAAGCTGGTTCCGATTCCTCTGCTATAGCAAATTAAAATTGAACATTGTTTAAAAAAATGACGTGTGGATGTGCAGCTAGTTTGGCAACTTATTTGCGTTTGATTGTGACGGTACTGTTAAGCATCAAGTTTTAAACCGTCAACAAGATGATGCTACACGTTAGCTTAAACCGATTCTTTATTCCTTAGAAAAGAAAAACAAATCACAAATGCATGAAGGAGATGTGGACCAAGAACAGGTATCTGAATACCTTTTTTTTCTGATAGTTACATGTTATGTGTGTAAACCCTAATCATTCGGATTTCAGTTGATGGTCAGAGTTACAACAAAATGACTAACACTTGTCAATATTCTCATTTATTTTATCTACATTAATGTGTCACATCTAATAAATTAGCCTCCACTCATCCATTCAATACTCAGTAAATGTGGATTAATGTGTTAGAGTTCTACAGACACAATACGTACGTTTTATTGTTTTTCAAAATACACAAACTACCTTGCTTTTGTCGAATGCGTGTCACATTAAACTGTAATATAGAGTGTGTGTTTGTTGACTTATGCCAATTGCGTTTCTTTAAATAGTTTACAATATACAATTAACGTCTTAATGAGTATTGTATCCTTCATATTTTTTAGATGACATCCATGTTGCCAAATAAAGCCGACGAAAATTCAAATTCTGGTAACAAAATATAATTTTTTGTCATTGAAATATATTCGTTCCTTATGCAATTTTTTTTTTAATCAATTGGTAAGAAACAAATATACGATCGGTCTCAGATATGTACCAGCAAAAGCTGTCCTGTTCATTAAATCGATCTCTTACTTTATCTTGACTATCAGAATTGCACAGTGGTGTTAGACGGACTGGGTGATTAAATTACGACAATATGTTCTTCTAAATTAAATTACCCTGCATTAAGATGTTTAAAATATTATTTATAAAAGATAAACGTTATGTCATTGTAATGGAATCGAGAGTAAGTTGATAATGTAACAGTAAGACATATACTAATTATAGTCCTCTCTTTTCTTAAATAGCTAAAACTGAAGCATTCATCAGTCAGCTACTGGTTGGTTACCAACGAATTTGTAATACTATTACACCAATACCTTTTGCACGAGATGGGCTATATGGTGTTGACGTTGTATATGTCGAGGGTGGTATGAAAATTAAACATAGAAACTCAGATGGGACAAGTCGTAGTAATTGGACATACTTGCACAGCTATAATGATTTATTCAATGATTCACTAGTTAAGTCGAATTTTCTCATTATTGAGGGCGATCCTGGGATTGGAAAATCAACTCTCGCTGCAAAACTTGCAAGTGACTGGTACACAAGTCATCGGTCATCACCTTTGAAAAGCTTCGAACTTCTCATATTCATTCGTTTGAAATATTTGACAAATATGCAATCCTTCTTTGAAACAATAAAGCAGATTTTATTACCAAAGGACACATTACTAAGAGATAAAGACATTGAAGAAATACTTCGAAAAAGTAAATCAGTTTTGATATTACTTGACGGCTACGATGAAGCACCCAGTAAAATACTCGATACGAAAAGTGACATCTACCATATCTTGACAAGAAATATGTTTCAGCAATTTACAGTTATTTTAACAACAAGAACAAATTGTTTTCCAAGAAATTTGTCCCCAGGAGGGGACATCTTCAGGTTGACAGGATTTAATGAAGCAGCACGTCGTGCTTACATTCAGAAGGTGGTGGGTGGTAAGGACGCTAAAGCCGCTGAGATAATCATGGAATGTCTTCACGAAAGTCCCATTTTAGGAGACTTTTGTCAGATTCCTTTATTCTTTGTCTTGTTCACGCATTTAGCACAAAGGGAAGATCTGACCAAAAATTTCAGTACAGTGACAAGCTTTTTTCGTTTCATAATATCATGTCTTCACCAGCGTCAGAAACTGAAGAACAACAACACAGAATATGATCAGTATAACTGGACTGATCACAGCCAGCTCGATAAAGCAGCGTTTGAACTTCTTACCGAAACCGACAAACTCTTTTGGATAAAAGAAGAGCTATGTGCTAAAGTCGGAAAAGAGTTTTATGAGCACTACGTTTGCGTTGGGATGCTACTAGGCGAGGAAACATTGTTGCATTTCGATGATGCATCCGGTTTAAACTCTGAGATCCCTTGTGCAATAACAAAAGTAACTTTCTATCACAAGCTATTTCTTGAGTGGCATGCAGCACATTATTTATCGCGATACGCGGATAAAGCTACACCAACCGAACTGAGAAGAACACTGAAGAACTTGGATCCGTCGAATCTTCAGTATGTCTATCGCTTTGCATGTGGCATAAACTCAGAGAGTGGGGAAAATATCATCAAGTATCTTAAAAGCATAGAAGATGGCGAAACGTTTGCAACATTGTGTATTCTCGAGCAGACTGGAAACACCGAGTCCATTGAAAGCACTCTTCAAGACTTCTGTTCAGAAACTGTTTTAATAAGCTCAGAAAGCAGTCGTTTGCTACAGCAATCAATCGTGCAGCTTATCGATATTGCATCCAGAAAGAAGGTAACTATAGTTTGTTTTCTAATAACAAATGAATATTTTGTAATTGCATGTGATGATGTATCTTTTGCAATTAAATGCACTATGCCTTTCATTGCACTATCGTTATTTAATTTCAATGATGAAAGCAAACTAGCTGCTTTTCGTTAACGATAAGCTAGACAGAACGCTCTGAAGGTAAACGTTTATTGAACACATTGCTGGAGTCTTAATAAAACATTGACTCAATAAAAAAATATCTGCCTAATGAGTGGTAACATTATCTGATACAATTATCTTTTGTTTTCATCTGTTGCATGTTTAGGTAGCAATTGATTGCTTTCATCTAGAGAACTGTTTCAGCAGTGTCAATGTAGGAAAAGAACACATCCAACTGACATCTGGCTTACACGTGGATAAACTTCAGTACATCAAGGAGCTCAAGATTACTGAAATGGGAAGAGAATTTCTCTTGGACACAACTACTAGTATTCTAGAATTCTGTTTACTATGTGATGGGCTACAAAATATGACGTAAGCAATCTATAGTTGTGTGTTTGTGATCACATATATTCGTACGTGTTTCCTTGTTTGCTCTGCACATAATGGTAAGGCATTATATGTTTAAAATGTTATGTGAATGCTTTTCTATATTAAATGAACACTATAGTCTTACTATAATATTATGTTTGGAAAGCTAGATATACTATATATTAACCAAATTGTTAATTAGAAGTGTGATTTTGATGAAATACATTTTTTTTTAAAGATTTGACTGTTGCCTACTACCTTTCTCGTTTGAGGACACTGCCCTGATAGGAAAGCTGCAACAACAGGATATTAATGGTACGTAAAATCTTCGATAGACAGCATAGGCACATTTGAAATTATCAGTAATGCTCAGTAAATGAAGATACTTTTACTGTATTCTCTCTATAAATACTTTTGTTTTACTGTAAGTGTTGAAAAGTAACACTATCCAATAATTTGCTCTATAGTTGCGTGGATACCAACGGCGACTTGGTATTCGTTACTTCCATCAGGAAACTGGAAGGTGAGTAAAGTAATATAGTTAATCTACATACAAATTACAACATAATAATCACTGCTTAACACAGTAAACTGAGGATGATTGTTGACAACATTTACGAAGGAAAGCAAAGGAAAGCCCGCGTGATTTCAATTGATATGCACTTTTCAAAAATAAATGAAACAACGGCGAAGTAATATGACTTTTCGAAAACAGAACCAAAGTTTCAAATTAAGTCTCCAGTTTGGTGAGGTGTTTTTTATTATTTTTCAAATAACATAATATAAAAACAACCAACTAAAGAAAAGAATGCAGAAGTAAAAGGAGACTACATTTTTTTAAATAAGGTACAAAGTGTTAAATATTTTCTGTATTTTTTTCAAGCAACGATATGGAAAGAAGATGCTGAGGAAGAAAGATTACATAAAGGAGGTGAGAACAAACTTGTAGTGATGATTTATTACACTTTTAAAGGTCGTTGTTGGAGGCATTTTTTACAAGAATAAACTCCGCCCAAACTATACGCAATTGAGCATTAATAAGCTCAAAACAATGTAGAATGGTTAGATGAAATCATGTTTGATCCTAGCAGGATTCTCATGAGAGCAATCTGACTGAATTGGCGATACAACATCGTTTGTAGACAAACTGGATAAATCCTTAAGCAAAACTTGAATATCGATATTAACAGATTGTAGAGTTAACATCCTTGCTTTTCTCTTTAACAGGTTGCAAAATTTCGTGAAGAATGGAGGTGCGTAAAATGACTTTGATGTTATATTATATTATTTGTGAAGTTTTTGTTTTAGGTGATTATTATGTGGTTCAAATTTTACAAGCGGACGATTTATAGTTCAAATATATTCCCTCCACATTTGCCAGTTGTTGAATTGTTTTCATTTTTTTCCCAGTGAGTTAATGCAGGCTTGAAAAATTAGTGTCCTAACAATATTGATATTTTTGACGCAATAGGTTTCCACGGTCATTCTGAATTAAGTTTTCTGTTTTACTTACGAATGAATACAGAAACATGCAAAACACCATCGTATTGTATAAGTACGGAGGTTGTTCTATTGCATTTATAATCGATAGTCATGCTTACATTACTTTCCTCACATTTTATTTTCTCAGCGAGACAACTTGGCAGGGTTCCAACAAGGCCAATCAAACATGAACGTTAACAATTACCAAGTCATCAAGGATGAGGAAATATTGCCTTATAGTTGAGAAGTAGTTTTCACCAAAACACATTTAACTCTCCCTTGTCATCAGAACTGCTCTTTCTTTTTAGTCATAACAGCACTAAGTGTAATGAAAATAATTGAGATGAATTGTGGTTTTGCAGTAACAAACGCTTTGATCATTACCAATCAGGTCAAGGCATCAACGAGTTACTGGCTGGTCGCCATGTCCTTAGATCGTCGTTAAATACATTGCATCAGCAAAAGCAAATAATGCAAAGATGAAATTCCCTAAATAGTTCCAGAGTTTTGAACTATTGAGGTATCATAAACTATCGGTAAATTACTAACACCATTCAGTTTTGAATCGCAATAAGATTCTCAAGTGGATGTTTTACTGATAGCATGCCTCGTCATCATGATTATAGTTACAACAAAATATATTAAGTGAGTTTCCTTTTGACTATTTTTCGCATATTAATAAAAAATAGCTGACAAGAGCTCTTGTAGATTGTTTCTGTTGTTCTCTTTACTTTTACTTTTGTTGCTATTATATACTTTGAAAACAAATATATACATAGACAAGAAAAACACTTTCTTCATGTATTCATCATTTTCAACTACATTGTGATACGTTCTAGTCTCAATCGTTTTTTGTTTCGTATACTGTAAGTAAAGTGAGATTTAAACAATACTACTTATTCACTGTATTGAAAATCGTTTTGTGTGAACTGACAAAAGAAATAATCATCCACCAATGATTTTGAGATTACAGTATTCGAAGTTACATTACAAGTTTATTTTTCACTTTCCTATTACCCCTGTCAGTTAATTTCCTCATTTAGTCATGATATAATTATTGAAGTCTGAGTTTTCAGTGTGCTAATTGTTATGCGAAAGGATAATTAATATGAAGTAGTCAATTACACCTGGTTTCTAACTGACGTACTGGTCATATAAATTTAAGGTAATGAAAAGCCTTTCCATAAGGTGCAGAATTAATTCGGG
>KN887337.1:49332-67612 GCA_000934455.1 Apostichopus parvimensis | reverse complement strand
GAAACCGACAAACTCTTTTGGATAAAAGAAGAGCTATGTGCTAAAGTCGGAAAAGAGTTTTATGAGCACTACGTTTGCGTTGGGATGCTACTAGGCGAGGAAACATTGTTGCATTTCGATGATGCATCCGGTTTAAACTCTGAGATCCCTTGTGCAATAACAAAAGTAACTTTCTATCACAAGCTATTTCTTGAGTGGCATGCAGCACATTATTTATCGCGATACGCGGATAAAGCTACACCAACCGAACTGAGAAGAACACTGAAGAACTTGGATCCGTCGAATCTTCAGTATGTCTATCGCTTTGCATGTGGCATAAACTCAGAGAGTGGGGAAAATATCATCAAGTATCTTAAAAGCATAGAAGATGGCGAAACGTTTGCAACATTGTGTATTCTCGAGCAGACTGGAAACACCGAGTCCATTGAAAGCACTCTTCAAGACTTCTGTTCAGAAACTGTTTTAATAAGCTCAGAAAGCAGTCGTTTGCTACAGCAATCAATCGTGCAGCTTATCGATATTGCATCCAGAAAGAAGGTAACTATAGTTTGTTTTCTAATAACAAATGAATATTTTGTAATTGCATGTGATGATGTATCTTTTGCAATTAAATGCACTATGCCTTTCATTGCACTATCGTTATTTAATTTCAATGATGAAAGCAAACTAGCTGCTTTTCGTTAACGATAAGCTAGACAGAACGCTCTGAAGGTAAACGTTTATTGAACACATTGCTGGAGTCTTAATAAAACATTGACTCAATAAAAAAATATCTGCCTAATGAGTGGTAACATTATCTGATACAATTATCTTTTGTTTTCATCTGTTGCATGTTTAGGTAGCAATTGATTGCTTTCATCTAGAGAACTGTTTCAGCAGTGTCAATGTAGGAAAAGAACACATCCAACTGACATCTGGCTTACACGTGGATAAACTTCAGTACATCAAGGAGCTCAAGATTACTGAAATGGGAAGAGAATTTCTCTTGGACACAACTACTAGTATTCTAGAATTCTGTTTACTATGTGATGGGCTACAAAATATGACGTAAGCAATCTATAGTTGTGTGTTTGTGATCACATATATTCGTACGTGTTTCCTTGTTTGCTCTGCACATAATGGTAAGGCATTATATGTTTAAAATGTTATGTGAATGCTTTTCTATATTAAATGAACACTATAGTCTTACTATAATATTATGTTTGGAAAGCTAGATATACTATATATTAACCAAATTGTTAATTAGAAGTGTGATTTTGATGAAATACATTTTTTTTTAAAGATTTGACTGTTGCCTACTACCTTTCTCGTTTGAGGACACTGCCCTGATAGGAAAGCTGCAACAACAGGATATTAATGGTACGTAAAATCTTCGATAGACAGCATAGGCACATTTGAAATTATCAGTAATGCTCAGTAAATGAAGATACTTTTACTGTATTCTCTCTATAAATACTTTTGTTTTACTGTAAGTGTTGAAAAGTAACACTATCCAATAATTTGCTCTATAGTTGCGTGGATACCAACGGCGACTTGGTATTCGTTACTTCCATCAGGAAACTGGAAGGTGAGTAAAGTAATATAGTTAATCTACATACAAATTACAACATAATAATCACTGCTTAACACAGTAAACTGAGGATGATTGTTGACAACATTTACGAAGGAAAGCAAAGGAAAGCCCGCGTGATTTCAATTGATATGCACTTTTCAAAAATAAATGAAACAACGGCGAAGTAATATGACTTTTCGAAAACAGAACCAAAGTTTCAAATTAAGTCTCCAGTTTGGTGAGGTGTTTTTTATTATTTTTCAAATAACATAATATAAAAACAACCAACTAAAGAAAAGAATGCAGAAGTAAAAGGAGACTACATTTTTTTAAATAAGGTACAAAGTGTTAAATATTTTCTGTATTTTTTTCAAGCAACGATATGGAAAGAAGATGCTGAGGAAGAAAGATTACATAAAGGAGGTGAGAACAAACTTGTAGTGATGATTTATTACACTTTTAAAGGTCGTTGTTGGAGGCATTTTTTACAAGAATAAACTCCGCCCAAACTATACGCAATTGAGCATTAATAAGCTCAAAACAATGTAGAATGGTTAGATGAAATCATGTTTGATCCTAGCAGGATTCTCATGAGAGCAATCTGACTGAATTGGCGATACAACATCGTTTGTAGACAAACTGGATAAATCCTTAAGCAAAACTTGAATATCGATATTAACAGATTGTAGAGTTAACATCCTTGCTTTTCTCTTTAACAGGTTGCAAAATTTCGTGAAGAATGGAGGTGCGTAAAATGACTTTGATGTTATATTATATTATTTGTGAAGTTTTTGTTTTAGGTGATTATTATGTGGTTCAAATTTTACAAGCGGACGATTTATAGTTCAAATATATTCCCTCCACATTTGCCAGTTGTTGAATTGTTTTCATTTTTTTCCCAGTGAGTTAATGCAGGCTTGAAAAATTAGTGTCCTAACAATATTGATATTTTTGACGCAATAGGTTTCCACGGTCATTCTGAATTAAGTTTTCTGTTTTACTTACGAATGAATACAGAAACATGCAAAACACCATCGTATTGTATAAGTACGGAGGTTGTTCTATTGCATTTATAATCGATAGTCATGCTTACATTACTTTCCTCACATTTTATTTTCTCAGCGAGACAACTTGGCAGGGTTCCAACAAGGCCAATCAAACATGAACGTTAACAATTACCAAGTCATCAAGGATGAGGAAATATTGCCTTATAGTTGAGAAGTAGTTTTCACCAAAACACATTTAACTCTCCCTTGTCATCAGAACTGCTCTTTCTTTTTAGTCATAACAGCACTAAGTGTAATGAAAATAATTGAGATGAATTGTGGTTTTGCAGTAACAAACGCTTTGATCATTACCAATCAGGTCAAGGCATCAACGAGTTACTGGCTGGTCGCCATGTCCTTAGATCGTCGTTAAATACATTGCATCAGCAAAAGCAAATAATGCAAAGATGAAATTCCCTAAATAGTTCCAGAGTTTTGAACTATTGAGGTATCATAAACTATCGGTAAATTACTAACACCATTCAGTTTTGAATCGCAATAAGATTCTCAAGTGGATGTTTTACTGATAGCATGCCTCGTCATCATGATTATAGTTACAACAAAATATATTAAGTGAGTTTCCTTTTGACTATTTTTCGCATATTAATAAAAAATAGCTGACAAGAGCTCTTGTAGATTGTTTCTGTTGTTCTCTTTACTTTTACTTTTGTTGCTATTATATACTTTGAAAACAAATATATACATAGACAAGAAAAACACTTTCTTCATGTATTCATCATTTTCAACTACATTGTGATACGTTCTAGTCTCAATCGTTTTTTGTTTCGTATACTGTAAGTAAAGTGAGATTTAAACAATACTACTTATTCACTGTATTGAAAATCGTTTTGTGTGAACTGACAAAAGAAATAATCATCCACCAATGATTTTGAGATTACAGTATTCGAAGTTACATTACAAGTTTATTTTTCACTTTCCTATTACCCCTGTCAGTTAATTTCCTCATTTAGTCATGATATAATTATTGAAGTCTGAGTTTTCAGTGTGCTAATTGTTATGCGAAAGGATAATTAATATGAAGTAGTCAATTACACCTGGTTTCTAACTGACGTACTGGTCATATAAATTTAAGGTAATGAAAAGCCTTTCCATAAGGTGCAGAATTAATTCGGGGTCAAACAATATTATAGCATCTAACACGTAGAGATTTAACTTCAACTAACAAACTCGAATCATTTGAACAACATGTGGCATTCTGTAATAATATTATTTAACCATGTCTACTACTCGCAGCCACTACGGATTAACAAAATATGTTAGTTCTTAAATATTAAAATTGAATATTTAGTGTTAAAGTTCGGGATGGAATTTTTCTTACATGCTTAAAAGTTCTTTGGTTAAAATTATCATATTTAACAATATCCTCATATTCTCAGTTTATTAGTAGGTTAACAGTACGATGAAAGCATGTTAAAAAAATGTTTGTCAAGTCCAAAGATGTGTTCCTGCATACGATTAGTTAACTTTAGTACTGTAACCTACTGCAAGTGTTTGTTACCACTGGTAATGTTAACAATATTAACTGCAACATTTTTTACATGTAATATAAGTATGCTTTGCTAATTTGTTTAATTTGTAAAATATTCGAGTCGTTGAACAAATGTAGTTTGCTTTTTTAAGTGCGAAGTGGTTATTGCTTCAACACTAGAATGGGGTTGCGTGTGTGTAATGGCTTTACTTCTCAGAGTACTTAACTTTGTGATGTTTTCATATAAAAAGAGTCATGTGATACATTCCATTGGTGAGATCTAATTTAAAATGCACACGAATTAACACACACACGCACAAAAGCATATCAAAGTGAAGAAGAAACGGGCGTCACTCCTCCCTTTTTTACTTGCATTGAGTGAAGCGTATCCACACAGGTTCACAGTCGTTTATTGCAATGCAAAGTCCAATCATAAATCAACTTATGGTATGAACCTTACACAAGATATTTATGTATTCTAACAGAATAAATATTACTATCATAAATTATGAAATAAATCAACACCAAGTCAAACATTGTATTTTGGTTTCGATTTGGTGAACATATCTATAGCATGTACACACGTTTCACCATCCTGGCATCTAAAAACAAACTCATTGGTTTTTCAGACGTGCCTTACATACCACAATTTTTTTTCGTTATCATTTCATAAAAGTTAACATTTGTAAGGTATGGCAAAGTAGGTTTAATCTTTCTCTTTTAAGAAATAGGCGGAGCAGTGCTAGGAGAAAATCAAGGCTATACATTTTGCATAGTAACTATTTTTGGGTTGGTTCAAAGGTTTCTCACATTTTCCGGAAACAGCTAGAAAGGTGTACTAAACTGCAGGTTATCTAACCATATACTTATACAGTCTAGAGGCTACAAACTAACCTGCTTCTGCCCTCCCGACAAAAAGAAGCAACAACTGTGTGAAGATTGTTGTGACGTCAAGGATTTACTTTAGGTTGATGCATCCAACATAGCTAGACCACATACCCAATTAGGCACTTTACATATGTCTAATTCCCAAACTTCCGTTTTCTCAAGCATGTAACTCAGTTCAGTACCAAAACGCTTTGGTGGAATGTTGTTTTGTATTTTCCTTGGTTGTTCATGATTAATACAAAAAAAATCGCAGTTTTAATTATTCTTAAACTTCAACAATCTTGCTGGTATCTTAACTAATTATGTCGGTCGGATATCCGCGGTTTTCCATCCCTTTTGGTATAATCGCAGTGAATGGACCGAAAACATGTAGAACGTGTGCACACATAATTAACGTTAAAATATGCAATTATGACCAAATAGTGCAAATCGGTGATATTTTTTTCTGAAATATATTAGCGGGAACACTCCATGGCAGATGGGTTGGATATTGTATCGTTAGTGTCATGCTTAGTCATATTTGTAACGTTTTTTCCCCTGAATTTTGGACTAATGATATGCAAGAATACAAATTTTGCATTTTACAAAATACCGTGACAATACGACTCTTTAAGATGCTAGCATGAATTCTGTTTTTTTTATACTTCACTGCGGAAAAAAGAAAATGTGATTGTGTTAATACAAGTGAGCTACTTAGAATGGAGTCTCGGCTATTCTAACAACATTCACCGTGAGGCTGCATTACCTCGCATACCATATTTACAACCTACCTTAATTTCTTAGCCATCAGTACAACATGTGAAACTTTAAACAATAAAAACATCGCGGTTGTCAGCTTCAATCTATAATGTATTCCTTTGAGAATACACTATTAGTATTTTTAATCAACTGCAGGTCTGTTTGTACAATTAATTGTATCTTATCACAGTTAATAATTGTACACTATTGACTAACACACTAAATATGTAATAAATATTACATGCGTTAGTTTTACTGCTGCCACGGATGGTATGATATTGTCCTGATCACAGACATGACATCATGATATTAGCTATATTGTCGTAAAAGATTTTTAAATTTCATATTATTGATGTGAGGTTAAGCATAGGGATGACGCAACAGACTGTCATAAATAGAGAAGACATAAAGACTATCTCGAACATATACAGGAGTTATCTTCCTATATATATACACATAAAATAGGACAATCTTCCGAAATGCTGATATTGGTTATCTGATTTTGTACCAATTCACTGCTGCTATAATGATTTTTATATGGTAACGATTTCTTTGTAGGTTATGTTCATATAATTTGTGAAAGGATATTCAATTTAAAAACTATGAAATGTAAATATTTCTTGTGTGCTTGTATTTGTGTAGTTAAAAGAATTACAGGATCAGGAGTCGCGACACGCGATCATAAATTTAACGAAAATATATTCTGCTATTATCATTTACTTTTACATATTAAATGTGAACACTCTACGTTACATTCATACATTAACTTATATTGATATGGAATCACAGTTGCAACGCAAACCCCCGTTCATAATTATACTGAAAATATATATTAGTTAGTTCTACAAGGTCCAAAGTCTGTTTGATTTGTTTTTGTTAAGTTGATCTACGTAAACATTGTTGAAGACTGCGCAGAAAATTGCCGCCATTTCGTCGACAAAGATGAATGTATTAGCATACAATGCAGTGTTTTAAAAATTCATTTGAACCGATGTTATCACCGCTAAACGGTTACACCGGTTGCCAGTATTAGACTACCATAAAGGATAGCTGCTCGAACATCAAACAACATGCAGTTCAGAAAGTCAACTGTCACTGCTAATTTGTTTAGCTTTATCAGTCATATTAATATGATTATATACATGAAAATAGCTTAGGTTAACTTATCAGAAATAATACAAACATTAATATTAAACTGAGATACCTTTATCGCCTGAAGTTATTTGAAAATGCATTTCAAATCAGTTGCACATGTTTTTGGAAAGTATAATATATCATGGATTTTTGTTTCTTTTCTTTGGAGCTTACACATTTTTTAATGGTTCATTGAATGTTTATTGCAATATACAGACATCAGCAAAAAGGATTTATGGTGCAAGAGACTAACGGTTTAATTAATTAGGCATCAAATGGGTAAAGCAGGCACTCAAACTCTTAATATTGAAGAACGGGTCAGCTTGAATGTCATAAAAAATCGCAAAGATACTAAGTTGTAGCGTTCTACCTACAGACATATGTCAACAAATATAACATCAGAAACACCTTTATGTTCTTATAAAGCCCTCAACTTTGGTCGGGGAACTTTCTCGCTCTTTTAACGCCTACATACATTGTGGTGAATTTCAGTGCTATGACCGAATGAACTTCAATAAATACGGTGCAGTCTGCAAACTGTGGCAAAAATTTGTGGTGAAATTAAGTTCTTATCAAGACGACAAAGTATGTCGCCCTCTATTATTCTGATGGTATGCCTACACTATTCCTGTTGATGAAATCGTTCTTTATTTTGTACATGATAAGTACCTTAGAGCTAGTGGTGGTTATTCAGTTATTCCCACTCGACTTAAGCTAAGAAAATTCGGTGACCTTTTGCAACTTAAGCTAAGAAAATGTTTCCCTTAACGTAATGTTTATTTGCTCGAATCATTCAAATACTGATTCAATATAGAAATCAACCGGAAATGAAAGGCTATGTAACAAGAAATCATATGTAGTGTATGTTTTCAACTTGCGTTGGGGAAGGCGTTAGTGTCATGCTGGATTTACTATCTTTTAATAGCAATAGTAATAGATTTAGAAATATCTAGTATTTATAATATGTGTAGGCATATGCAAACTGACTATAGGCTCGCAAAATACTGTACAAGTGTTATATCCTAAGCAGGGAACAATGGTGAGTACACTTTTTATGGTGATTTTCACTACAGCAGAAGTATAGAATGACTCCCTTGTACTTGACTCTAAGTACCGCCCGTTCTAGATCGATATAAGTTCGAGGGGATGTAGCTGCTAGTTTCAAATACTTGGTTGCCACGTGGAAGTGTACATATTATAAAGGTTGTATCCATTTTCAAATCACTATTTACACAGTGCTTTATCGGTCTGGAGGGCCTATTTATTTACATTTGTATAAGGTAGAATCCGAAAAGCCTACATTTTAAAATGACCATTTTCATTCCTTTAAATGATTTGGAAAATAACGGATTTCGTCTGGATGATAAACTCATCTCAGATTAGTCAGCAAGTGCTCGAACCCACGACTCATGGTAGTTACATTAATAATCCACATGACAGTAACACTGAAAATGGCTTGAGCATCGGTTTTATTAATTAGTCATAAAACCAATACAAAATACAGGCAACACGTTCTCATCAAAGAACATTTTATTACTTAGGTACACATCACGTAACAACAATAAAATAATACAATGCTGCTTCAAAATATGTCATTTACTAACAGATAAAATTGTTCAATATGAAGTGATCCTTTCAATAAAAAAGTAAAAGTTGTAGTTGTAGGAGAGCCTTATAATTCGCCGATGCATCGATCACGATGTCCGTACAAATTAAGCGGGTCTTGGGTGCGAACGATCCCATCCTACCCCGAAAGGCACCAAATCACTTCCAAGTTGGCAGGATTTAATTGTTCAAATCCCTTTTAAGTAAATGTCGGCTAAAATTTCCCATTCTTTGTCCGGCAACGTATAATCTGGAAAGCACTATAATTAGTATATTTTTGCTTTACAATTCGTAACCGACGAAGTACATTAAAAAGGAAACTTCTTGCAAGTATACCCGTGCTCTTAGGAGACATTCCCATAACAGTGGTGCAAATGGCTAAAGTATAGTATAGTATTGCAGTCGAAATGTTGAAATTCATATTTAAAATTCACCGAAGTGTATGCCCCATATTTTACAAAAATGACAACGACGTACATATAAGAATAAATATGAAGAATTTGAATAAATGTCGACTTTGCTTCTGAAGATTGGAGCTTAATAAGATCGAGAGCTCTATTAAAATTAAATGAAATATTGATGTTTTCTTGTTTTATCTTTCATGGCCTAAAACAGAAAAAATAGATTACGTGTGTTGTGTGTGTTATGTTTACTTTATTGAGAGTACGAAAATGTGTAGATCAACTTATTTGTCATAATTGTCATCATATTTATCAATCTACATACAACGAGGATATCATTGAGAAGTAATGAGACGTTTTAGTATGATTTTATTAAGCTTTACAAAGAAGCCTTTGAAACATTGATGTATGGCTAAAGGAAATATGGTGGTGTTGATATTTGAATTAGATATGTTGTAGTTCCAGTGGCAGCTGCTTAAAGGGTTGAAGAAACACAAAACAAAGTAGTTTTCTTGTAAAGTACTCAACAGATGCACGGTTCCTATTGTCCGCAGTGCTAAGTAACTGGGTATTGGATGGAGTAGATCAATAAGGAGACACACTTTTGTTTCCGTTCGACTGTTTCCGATTAGTAATAAATTTCTAGTTTGCATACTGAATTGACATTAGTTAATGATATATTCTCACGCAAGTTCGTTTAACGTCATACTTTACTTAAGATTCAAAAGGACTTTCTCCAAGATGTCAAGTTGTCACCATTACCCTTCCAAGGAACACTGACCTAGACGTCTTGTCAATCACAACATTATACAGCAAACCTCTTATTTGAACAGATTGAAACGATGTTTTACCACCTAAATATGCAGAAGAGTCGTATGAACTAGAAAATCTTAAAATACAAATTTACTTTTCTTCATCTGAAATATATTTAAAATTTAAACGTTTCTAGCATCATTTACAGTAATCTATTCCGTTTAGAACTGTCAGACATCCTAAGATAAGTCCTGGACTCGTTAAATAAGTTTAATACAGTTGTATTTTGAGTATCTGATTCTTCCATTGAGGTTGCTCACCATTCACTCCTCGAGTACCTGGGAAAGAAGAAAAATGAATCGATAATTTATTAATACACATTCATCATCTATATTTTCTCGTCTTCAGTGTAGATAAGCCATTCGATGTGGCATTCTAATATTGTAATACACATTTCTCCAGAAACATTTGCTCAATGACGTATACACGATCTATCTTCCAAAATATCTTTATTGCGGGAGGCCCCGGTTCGAATAACATATGAAGCTGAAACTTCTTTTCACTGTTCCGGAACATACATTTGCCTTGGTCATTAATTTCCATTCAACAAAGTTCTGTTCAAAAATATATATTTTGAGATCCAGCTTTAAGATTCCTTAATTATTTCGAGTTCTCTAGTATCATGATTGATTCCCAGAGTAAGGGTGAACATGTCTCGAAATATGACTGGCATTCTTCGATACATATGACAAAGCTTAAGGTGTCATGAGGATCTCCCTTGTTGGTCTCATAAAATATTCAAATAAGTTAATAAATAATCCACTGAGAGACACTCCATTTCCATATTATTTCTAAATAATTGTATGTTTATCATATTGTTAGTCAATTGATTAGTGATTGCCTCGTTGATTTCCAATTTACCACCTGTAAAATTTGAATAACCAAACTTTGGTTTATGCTCAGTATGCATAAGGTATAAGCATCGTCACATATGAAACGTGCGTCATTCCATAGTGGTGTCAGGGAGCAAATAGCACAAGTGAACAAAACAGAGGTAACACTTTAACAAGTTTATTTAAAGTGTTGACATTTTCTGCTTGCTAAAGTTGCATTCGATTGCACAGAATTTTCTGCATCTTTCGATATCATATCCTCAGAGCGTTTAAAGTGAAAAGCATACAAGATTCTGTGAAAGTAACCTGGTAAACATGTTGTTTCTTTTATCTGCATAATATTTAACTCACTTAATACACAAAGAAAATTAATATTTCTACGAAGACATAAAACATGAAATAGACCGCCAGAGAAAGTTGACTGCAAACAAAGCATTTATCCCGACATATATACACGAGACTATTGTAATAGAAAAATAATAGTTTTGGTTTCCATCTGTCGCCTACTGTTATTCTTATCGTAGAGTTCAGGAAAAGCTTAGCATTCAATATAAGTTGAGTTCAATCAATCATGCATTGACGAGATGTTGAAATTTGGCAGAGTAGCAAAGAAACAGTTTTTTATTCATATTGGTGTCATAATGGCTCCCACCGAAATTTTGCTTTGCAATCGTCATATCTGAACTTAATTGCTGTAACCGTTGACAGGCATTTCATACAATTACAAAGTATATCGAGCAACAAACCTCTGGACGTATGGATAACTCAATCGTGTTGTTGTTCTGTCCTACGTTGAACATGCACATGGGAATATTGGCACCAGAGTCTTCCTTCCCTACAAAGGTAAACTGGCACGATCTCTCCTCGGAAATCTCAACACTTCGGAAAGGAATAATCTTTGCAAAGAGATGTAAACTGGGCATTTAGATCGTCATGTGTATCGTCAAAACTGACACATAGAGCTGCATAATTTGTGACTCACTTTGAACAACATAACCTAGTAATTTCTCAAGTAAGAAATGGTACAAACGGTCATTTAGCGTTTACGGAATCGCTAACTAAATCGCATTTATCATTTGCTGCATTGTACACTGCTTAAAAAATAACCATTTCCTTAAAACATTTAATAAACAATTCTTAACAATAACATTTTGATTTTAGATACGGTTCGGAAAAACCTCACAAACATTGTAACCTGCTTACGCTATAAAAAAAAGCAGCAGAATCGAGACATATTAGGAAATCCAATGGTAAAAAATTCGTATAAACACACTTACAAGATACTTTTTGCAATCTTTTATAAAATATAAAATTGGATCAGCTTTTCTCTAAACAGTTCAAGACAAATTGTAATATTTTCTCAACAGTACCGGTTATAAGTTTTTGTATTTCTCTTTGACTCACTCTATTACGTTAAACGCCTTATAAATTACAATAAAATGATATTTTAAAATACTAAGAAATATGACACGACGGTGCCGTATCCCAAAATATACCTTTGGGTTGTCTTCAGGTTCGATGTACATCCAAGACCTTGGAACAATTCGATGAAAATGAATTTCGAGGGGTTTTACGTTCTCTTTCATAAATACATATGGCTTCAGTTGTCCTAGAAAGATATTGTCGTTGTCTCTAAGGATCTATAAACAAATCGAGAATAAATATTCTATTTACTTTCGAGGTTTCTAGAATCTTATACTGTGAAATAAAACTGAGAACTGAGAACATACCCGACCGTATCCAGGAAGATCAGGGTAGTATCCAACTTCCACTTGTGTGGTGTCATCATTTATCGTCATTTTCGCCGCTGCGGTATATATGTTAAGTCTTTTACCCTCAACAATGGTACTGTCTATTTCATATTTTACCCAGCAAAAACTTTGAAGATCAATTGAACAATGTTTTCGAGCTAGTTGATACGTAACATGATCCATGTGTTCCCACACTGGTGTATCACCTGCGAAAGAAGAGTATCACGTATTAGCATTGGATAGATTATATGAACCTAGGTATTGTTAACGCGAGGTGAATGCGTGGTGTAGCATGTATATTGTCCGCTCTGCAATCATTACGTCCCGGGTAAATATCCTCCCAAGAAACCAAATTATCCTCGCTTATTCATAAGTGCTGCTGTGCATTGTTGTTGAGTGAATTTTACCCCTGGATTTTGCTATTTGTGGTTTGGGAATTGGGTTTTGGTTTCAATTCAATCAACGGGTTCGAAACAACTTCGTCTACCATTACTGCACTGCAAAACTGATGAATTAGGTGCCCTCTCGTCCCTCAATATATGAGAAAGTGGTCAGATGCTGAGGAACGCTCTCCGTCGGATGGGGTCATTATAAATGTCAATCCCGGGAGCAGGATTTTTGCGACAATTACACTACATCGCAACACGCAACGAAAAGAGATTGGTTGATATAAGACGATGTTCATCCACGGTTACCAGATTGATAGAGTTTCAACTGAACTTCTACTGGTTTCTTAATCTAAGTTACTTACTAAATTAAACTAAGAACATCCGTCCCAATTGTAGAACTTATAGTGACACACTGCCCTTGGACGAAATTTAAATGGGAATCACTTAGGGACATGCTAATTTTGGCAAAATGTTTAGGTATCATGTTAGATATACGCAGCGAGTAGGCTCACGCTAAACATAAGAAAAAGAAATGGAATAAAGTAGAGTTTTCCAGTAGACGAGAGGCGAAGTAAAGCCAATAAATGTAATGTTTTCTTTTCAGAAGTGCCTTAAGAAAAAAATAGGAATATATTGTAATAATTGATAATATCATTTATGCTAACACTATTCAACGTTAATGGTTTCATATCATCACAATGTCATAATGCACGTAAAATGATCCAACCTTCTTTGTGATGACTCATATAAACTTGTACAGAGTCAGCTGGATAAGAACTTTTCAGCAATAAGCAATGTGGCAACGTTAGCTGAGCACTACATAGCAATTTTAAATTGTTTGGTAGGAGCTCTACAATCGCAGTTGAATGACTTGAGAAACGGCCTTCCCAATCTATTGGAGGAGACGGAATAATACGCATTTCAATTTTGGTTGGTTCCTTTAACGCCCCTCGAGGAATCTCTATTCGAATATTGCTCTTAATGAGTTCCAAAACTCCTCCTTCGTGGCCTATTATCTGTGCGGCTTTATGCTGGGTACTTCTCGACGGCCCTGAAGGTAAAGAATAATTGGGTGGTTTAAATTTAATAATAAACATGTATTATGGATCCCCGTACTCTGGTAGAACTAAGGCATATTGACACAATAGAACAACAATCTTACGGCTTTTTATTTTTAATACATTTCGAAATTGCCCGATTGCAAATTGGGCGATAAATATTATACGCTGACATCAACGAGTTTAACATGATATGCTGAGGCTATTTTGGTGAGTTTCTATTCTTCTTTCATTATCGGAGCGTGGTCTAACTGAAGATGGATAATCATGCTTGGAACAAACGATGTGTATAGTTGTCTTTTGCCTTAACATAGGAATGGGATCAAAGGGAAATGCAATTCAATTAAATTTGGTTTACCTGGTATGAATCGATCCCTTTGTTGATATGTATTATCAATCTGGGAATTAAAAGAAGATGAAAGTTCAAGCTAGCTGATGCCTATTGCACCTTCTTCAGAAAAAATGGCTAATGATCATAATAAAAGTCATCAGTTACCTTCTTATTTCAATTGGTCAAACTTTTATGTTCACGTCGAGAAAGTATATCCTCTTACATCACACTACACCCTAAGGTAAGTTATCACATATTTTACTACCCGTCTCTCCACAAAAAACAAACAAACAGAAAATAGCTCTCTGTTCAGCTCAATTAGCGCTATGCCTCATAATAACATCCATCAACTTATCAAACAGTATAATTATTGTACCTACTAAGATAATATTAGCTGTTTATGATTGTCATTAAGCTGCAGTTTCAATGTTTGTTTTGACTCGAGTTGCCTTGGATGTTGAGTTGGTAATATACTATTTTTACTCCTGTATTTCCTACAAAAGGTAAGTACGGATCATAATATTAGGCATGTTTATTTTGATACTCTATAAAAGGTACACATCATTAAATTTCGTCTTCTAATCTTCTACCATTAATGGAAAAAACAATCTAAACTACTGTGCATTAATATTCAAAGTGACCATTTTAACTGTTCGTTCCGTAAATAAGTACCCACTGAACGGAGCAGAATATGAAATTAACATTATAAATCACACAAAACTGCTTTGGCTAAATAGCTAGGTACACTCTAAAAACTGTTGGGCAAAACTGGTTGAGCAAACAAAGCATTGTCCAATATGAGTAAATATTAACCAACAACTGAGTAAAAGAAATTACACAACTGATATGGGTAAACTTTGTTGTGCAAAAATTAAGATGTAGTTTATTGTTACTTTCTGTTGGGCAAACAAGCTTGATTTGCCCAATGTTGTCCAAAAACCAGCAGTTTTGGGCCATTACTATACTGGTACTCTGCGCGATGTGCATGCATCATGCATGAGTAGATCGTAAATAGTGAACGTGTTATAACTTACACAATGGCTGACGAATTTGTTAGCGCAGTACTCAAGAGGTGGGAAATGCCAGAGTTATGTGCTACATTTGAAGATGAGCGTAAAGAAAAACAATCCTCTGCTTGGTATGTGCATCGAACACTGCGATCTCTACATATCAGTGGTATCGAATGATCGTTCGTTCTCTCGGTGCTGCATGTAGGCTATACCAGGCATACGTAAAGGCTACTGATACTAATTGTATTTCCAACATAGTTGTATTACGTTAGGCTAGCTTGTAGTGAAGCGATTGACACGCGCCACAGGCGCGCCCGCAAGTGTGAAACTAGGCCTAAGTTACTCACATTGTATTAACGTTGCGAACGCCTGTGTAATGCGGATCCTTGTCAACTTACGGTAAGCTATGCGTATACACCAGGTCTCTCCAGCCTATATCTTGGCTAGACAAGGTTTCATTGTAGCACATATTTGTTGTAATCATAAATTGTACTCCGTTTTTTCTTTTAAGTTTTATACGGCAAATGACCACATGAACCCTTATTAGCTTAACGTTAGACCTAGCCTGTCATAACTAAGCCTAATGTTAGACTTACACGTACGTTGTTAATGCTAGTAGTAGTACGTACATACAGTAGTATAACAATGGACCCTTCGAAGTTCGAACACTTTAGCACTAAAATGCTCCAGAATTGTATTTGTTCACACTTCCTTTAAAATGATACTATCGATGGCAGAAGAAACATTCTCGTTAGAAAAAAAGTCGCTTCATAGGTTTCGTCAAATTGATCCTATTGTATTTGTGCCATGGTGAAATTATGCATTCGTTAGGGGTGTCCGAACTTCGAGGGTGTTTCTTCTTAACTTCGAAGTAGCCTAAGTTAGGCCTGGCATTTAATGAGTTCTAGGCTATATTAATATTAGTATAGCATAGAACATCAGCGCTCGTAATGTTATAGGCCTATAATGTTGTTTGCATATTTTTCTCTTTCCTACAGGTAGAACAGGACTTCGAATTATTACAAAAACCAACTGCCAACAAATTATACAACAGAGTTGGATATTTGACGATGGACATCTTGTGCTATACAGGCGATCATCCCAAACTGGCCAAACTTTTTGCATTTAGAGAAGACGTTGGATGCACTGACTGATGGTAAGCCTAATTTATTGTAGTCGTGGCCTGTGAATTCATAGCTAGCTTCACTCAGAGCTTATGCCATGACAATATAGTTTCTCTTTCCAGTATATGTCTGTAAAGATGGGTCAATATTTGGATTAAACTTCAAAATTTGGTAGTTTGTTACGTTTTAAAAATCTATCAAAATCAACTGATCTGAAAGGACCAAATCAGCTAGTTATTGTCAAATGGTGGCTTCTGAACCTTTCTGCAAACTTCTCCAAACATTACACTCAATATGATTAATTGGCTACTATTTTATTTGTAGTCGCGTTCGGGTTTGTGTGTGGTTGAAGTGAGACCCAACCCTGTTATAATATTAACTCAATGACAGTCACTTGGACATGTATCAGTGTTGTTTGTAGGTTCCACATAGGGTTTGAATAATTCCTGTTGATTTCTCAACAAGTGAAATGTTTTTTGGCCAGCAGGAGTAATGACTGAAAACCTCAATATTAGCCTTGTTTACTCATTAATGCTCAATTGAATATAATATTTGGATTAATTCTACTTTCGATAAGCACAAACTTGAAAATGGCCAATGAGCTGGATTCCTTATGTGTATACTTTTCCAATGCTGAGGAAAAGAAATTAGCTTGTTGTGTTGTGTACTCTTCTCAAGATGTTTTATGAGCAGGAAGATTAAACATGTTAAAACGTCTAGAAATTGATTTTTCCAAAAATCTTTGGACAATTGAATTCAGATTTTAGTACGACTGTGTCAATGAAAGGTTAGCACATACTATGGGCTTTTTCATTTTTTTCCTTCAAAATCTTATAAAATTTGGCTTGAAATTAGTGTGTAGGGTAGGTAATTAGGTCTTCTAATACAAATGTGTAGGTCCCCTATGAGTACACATGCCACATTAACTTTCATGTTGCTGTTATTAATGTGTATGAGCATAAAGTTGTGGAGCACATTTAGGGCGGTGTAGATCCCTTGAATTTTATCCTCAGTCCTTGAAGTTTCATATGGTCAGACTATAGTGTGCCTTATTAATGTTTTTGTCGTTTATACCTGCAAGCATTCTCATTTCTTGCCTTAATCTCTTTTACAGATGAAAAGAAGAACTTAGCTTTCTTTCTGTTGCCATTGCTTTTTCGAGGACGGGCAAAGAAAAGCGGATCTACTACGGTGACTAGTTGCCTTCAAGCATTCATAGACGATCAGCCAGTAAGCAAAATCATTAATTATATTTTAAGTAAAATTCTTTTGGTGGTACACCTTTTGCTTCATACCAGCTCAGCTGAAAGTTTGTTTAACCTCATAAACTTGGTGTGTTGTTGTTTAAAGTGAGCAGAAGAATGCTACTTATTGTGCTAGTGGTCAAAGGTCATTTGAGGTTAACAAGGGCCAAACACTTAAAACCTTGTAAATATGCTAACTTAAAGGGTGGAAGTTAGATAAATCTCATATGTGATGCATATAGGTTTGCCAAAATGAGTACATGAATCCCATTGATTATAGTAGAGGTCAGAGGTCATAAGAAGCTACCATGGCAATTTTTTTTAATTACACTAGTGATGAAAGGAGGGAAGGTTCAATAAATTTCAGTTGACATTAATGGGGTGGGCGTTACACTTTGAAAACCTTGTCAAGATAACTATGTTGACTTTCTTGACCTGTTTTTTCTTTTAATTACACTGGTCCACAGTATCATAGCATTGTGCAGAAGTCTTAAAACTCTGTCTATCCACCTGTTTTTGTTACATTTTATTTGCAACTCGAGGACTTTATTTTCTTTAATTTGCAGTCGGTGACAAGTGTTAGAGGACTACTGCAAGAAAATATCGAAGGATGAGCGACCACAGCCATTCATTCTGTGCTAGGAGAGAGCAAAGGTTCCCCTCAGCATTTTTTTGTGATAATTGAGAGACATCCAATAATGCAGTCCTCACTCCTAAAGGCAGTAGACTATTTGATTTAAAGTCATTTTGTGTTGGACATTAACTTCCAAACTCAATGTAAGGGGGTTTGGGAGTTTTTACATGCTGAGGTATATGAACTTGGTTTTATCAAAAGTCGTTCACTGAGTGCCTTTGGAGCTTTCGTAGCAAACAG
>KN887337.1:29129-49181 GCA_000934455.1 Apostichopus parvimensis | reverse complement strand
GTTGGTATATCAAACAAACATTTAATTTTGTGTCTTTATCAGATCAGGTGCCAGCAGTGTTCCTTTGATCACTTATACTTGTGTTCTTGAAGCTGCTTTTATTTCTAGTATGTAGAATCAATGTAGGATGGGTAACCATTTGGCTTTTGTTTGAAAAGATGTTTAAATTTTACAGTTCATCAATCATCTAAGCACAATCAAAATGTTAGCAAAATATGCCTTGGCTCCTTGTTAAAGCAATTGCAGATACAATGGTGTATCAATATTTTTCGGTTGGTGTGTCCTTGTTTAAAACATAAAATGTTTAGCTTCAATTGACTTTATATTGGAAATTATCAGTGATATTATATTCACTTATTAAGACCAGAGTTGCTTGAAAGAGACCAACATTAAGCTGTACATGATTGTGTGTTGCACCTGTACCTTGTGTAGTTGATGTCAACACACAGGAGGTCTTCTGTGGTCAACACATTTCAAGAACTGAAAATAGTAAACAATGGCAAAATATGGATAGCTAATATTTTCAGCTTTAATAATGTTGATATGTGTTTATCCCCATTGTGAGTTTATGAAATTATTGCTTTGGATGGAAGTCACAGATCATTTAACTAGGTAAATAGAGGTCAAGCACTGAATGCTGTGAGAATTCATACTGGAGGAACAATCTGAAGTCGGCAAAGACCAGAAAAAATAAAAGTATGAAAAACATTTATTCCTTGTTTGTTCTTTATCATTCTCTGTTTAAGCTTTATAACCTATTAAATAAACCCAGTTGTATGACAAATGTTACAATCCAATGTTGGTATTGTATTAGTTAACCAACCACTATTATTTTTAACTAGCTGTTGGGCAAGAATCATTGGGTAAAGAAAAATCCATTGGTAAAAGGTTTACACAACCATTGGGCAAATCGGTGACCAACATTGTTGGGTAAAGGCGTTGGGCAAAGGTGTTGCACAAAGGTGTTGGGTATTTATTTAACCGTTTGCTAGGTAAAATCATTAACCAACTTAGTTGGACACTTTTTTGCCCAATATCAACCAGGAGCCATACGGACCCAACGGATGTGTAAATAATTGCCCAGGTTGTGCAATAATTTGCCCAACAATTTTATGAGTGTAAGCAAATATGACTTAACAGCTATAACTGTAATTTGGATAGCTACCAAACATGAAGCGTAAGTTGCCAGTTAGCTTCTCCCTTATACAAATACATGTGCTCAGCGTGGTAAAACCACTACCTTACTGATGGATTACTACGGCGCTGCCACAGCGTAAATATCATTACACAGTGAAATTCAGAGAATGAATAACTGATATATCAAATCGTCGTGGAGTGTTTCATCTCATTGTATAAAGATGCATAGTAAAGCACACTTAAGACTTAATCGTCCCATTTCCAGATTTGTATTTTGATGTAACTGTAATAATAAGACAAATGCTTTTCATTATGCACTCGAGTATGGTGCTGATTCAATATATCCATAGATAGCTATGTTGACGTTGTAGACTGTCTCCATTATTTAATACACATTTACTAAGAGAGGCTTAAGATGGGGATTAAGAAAATTTCATCTGCAATGCAGTTTTAGTTGCAGTGTATAGTTGAAGTATCCGGACTATCATGATTCAACCAGACCAAACATTTCTAGAAGAACTCCATACGTTTGTTAGCACTTACTGTCCGTATCGACTTCTGTAACGTCTGCAACGACTTTCGATTAGCTCCGATGAATTCTGTCAGATATTCCTCTTCTTTTCTGAGTGAGTCACCGTGTTCTTTCAGAAGCGCTTCATGTTGTATTATCTACAAGAAGAGAATGAATATGACTAGGCCTTTAAAGGTTTTAGCAACTGTTTACATAAGGAAATTAATTGATAATGATGGTAGAAACAAACCATGTTTTGGAAGACGAAAGGCGGTACTAACTTTTTCCTTCAAATGATCCATACGATGCTCTCTCTTCAAATCCACTGTTTGAATTTCGTCTACTTCCAGCGTTTTTTTTTTCAGGGTATCGGTTAGGCGATGTAAATTCTCGATGAGTTTCTGAGCCTTTAGTAAATAAATTAAGATATAGATTTAAATTCAAAATGCTACAACTCTAACAGGCTATTTCCACATGGTAGTAACTCTAGGTTAAGTGAACAAAATACCAAGAGTTTTGGTTAACTTCATTGAACTTTGCAACGTTTACAATGGTTTTTTATTGTTTCGTTATCTGTAATTATTCCGCTCTTTTATCTCCATGCAGCAGATTGTAATATTAATCAGGTTTATACCTTAAACGTTTTTTCACTTTAAAATAGACACCGAGTTCCTATGGAACCCTCCTACATCTCCGCCTTTACCAACCGAAAAAAGAAATAAGATCAAAACTTATTAATCGAACTATATGGGGAATATAAACATATTTACAATGTAGCAGTAACATACATCAAAGTTCGACAATGTGTTAAATTAAAATACATTTGAATATATTACTGTCCTGAATAAATACTTTGTTCGAAGCTGTACATCATATTCTACACCAATATGGGTAATGTTGGACTTGCATCATTCATTTTAAAAGAAGACTGTACTCTTGTTCGTGCAATAGTATAAATAACAATGTTTAATATGTTGAATACCCTGAACACGTTACTAAATCGTAGCAGGCAGCCTTTCAACGCATTTACAAAGTTAACCTACATTTGACAGTTGGAATTTCAGATCCCTATTCATCTGTCTTTTTCGGTTTATGTTCTCTTGCATCAGTTCTTGTTTTTCACGAAGTTTTTCTATATTCTGCTTAACTTGCTCCAACTCTTTCTTTGTCTGAGAATTAAGAAAAAAAGAAGCTAAACTGTAACGAACGAAGTGTTTTAAGAAAAAGTAATATTAAAATACTATTTACTTTGCTCGAGTGAAGCAGTTGAGGGAAACTAAAATTAACATACATACTTTGAAAGATAATAAGGGCATTTATGTCATAAAAATGGATGTAGCTTCTGTGTCCTTCTGAAATGATGTGTCTTCGATTTCACATAAGCCAACACGAAGAGATTATATTATAACGTACGTAGTTAAATATTTTCCCCGTATAAATAACTGTATTTATAATCGAAAATGGACATTTAAGTTTTTTTAATTTTATAGTTATATTCAATGACTGTTTTAAAAACTTGAATATTGTCTAATCCTTTCAAGAAGGTGTACAAAATTTACCTTCAGCAATGACAATTGGCATTGTTCTGCCTCTTTCTTCTCAGCTCTAATTTGGTCTTGCAGTGTCAATTTCTCTGTTTCCAAGGATGAGATTCGTAGTTGTAGACTTGCAATGAAGATTCGATTTGTCTTAAAGAGAATATATCCAATAATGTTTCCATTATCATTGTGTATATTATTGGCATTTCGCTCACTGGTATAGCCACAACAGCACAATATAGTTTGCACCAAGAAAGTTCATTTACTTGGATATAATGCCAAACTTTCTGAAATGTAGTAAATTGAGTTACAATTACAACATTACATGCATTTTGATATGATCTAGTACTTTCAATGCTTCTCCAAATCTAATATTGAATTTTTTTATGTCATTAGTTCTTTTTCTTCCTTTTCAAAGATGTAACATAAGCTCAACATTTCTAAAAACCTATTCCCTATTGGGGAGAAATATCATACTCACGTTAAGTTCATTTGTCGCTGACATTGCACGAAAGTCATTAGATGTAAGAATATCCTTCAACTGAGATGTTTTCGCATCCACTATTTTTTCTCTCAGTTGTAGGTGATGTATTTCCGTAGTTTTCTGTTAAAGAAATTTTAGTTTTTAAGGCAAGGTTACACTTCACAATTTTACAACGAATTATTCGATATTTGTTTAAAATATGCAGAAGTGATTTTTCATACCTAGTTGAGAAGCATTTTCCTTGCTGTTTACATTTCATTTTTCTGCTTTTGTGCTAAAGTATTCAAATTATGCGTTAAAGAATTGTGAGAGGTTTAGCTCACCGTGCTTATAGATTCTTCTAGTTTCCTCACGTCTTCTGTCTTTTTGGTGTAGAGTAGGTTTAAGCCTGTCATTTCGACTTTTGAACGGATTTTATTGTCTTCCAAACTTGTAATGGTTGAATTTATCTATAAAATAATTTTACAACACGGGTAAAAAACTGTTCACCGTGACCAAAAAATGGTAGATACTTATGTTACCAACTAAATTATTACAAGTTGGATAATAGAGTATATAAAACTTAATATAGGTTTCATTGATAAGTATATTTCAACAAGGATGTCATAGATAAATAGCTACTTTGCCCAAATTTGAGGAGAAAATTATAAGTACTTCATTGTGGCTTAACCCACGTGACACATTCCTTATCAGTTTATTGTAAGCGTGGTCCTCTCTCAAATGTTTGTCAGGTTAAAATTAAAGGAAAGGGATCTGCCAGCAGTAAGATGCACACTTATTTAAAAGCAAAATATTACAAATTGATTAATTATTAGAACACCATGAAATTTCAATCACATCATCCGTTATTCAGAGACAATCTAATAAGAAAAATGGAAGCTCCTCAATTAAGCTGTGTATAAAATAAAAGACAGAAATATTATAACTTGAGGAAGCAACGGTGCAAGACGGTGTAATGTCATAAAAAGACATGGACGGGACTAACAGGTGAAGTCACATTTATTGAATGATTCAATGAACAAGTGTTGGAGAATTGATTAATACCAGAGATGACATTTGGAAGGCTTCACATCTTCAACGTAAATATCAGCTGGGTAGGGACTGTATAGGGAGCTTGCAATCGAATCGTTGTTGATATAACGATAAGTCGTAGAACAGAAATATGGAGAAATTCAAATATGATCACACACGGGAAATTCTACCCTTTGAAGTAATGCAATTCATTGGGTCAGAAAAAGGTCTCAGTGTAAAACTGTTTTGTTAATATTTTAATTTACAAACCATGTTGCACAACGAATTCCGTAAAGATCAGTTCTCGTAACAGATACATGTATAGTAATACCAATATTAAAATGAAAATGGAGGAAAAATTGCAACATGCCATGTAAAAAAAAGGGTATGTCTACAATTAAAAATGGTAACATCATGAGGCGACTCTAAACCCTCCTTACATTTATCATACTAGTAGATTTGGTTATGGTTGTAAGCTATCTTTACAAAGACAGTACCGTTTTAACTTAACAACTCTTTGGACATATTGTGTAAACAATGTGTGGAAAACCGCATGTAAAAAGCAGGACTATAACTAATATAAGAAGCAAACCAATAAAACAGGTAGAAATTATCAAAATAACTTCTATTTAAAGCTCAGTTCAGTATGTTTATGGTAGAATAAAGTTGTAACTATTTGTTTCATACACTTACTTTTGATATGCGTGTCTCCTTTTCTCGAAGCTTTCTGCTTTCTTCTGCAAATTGTTCATTGAGACGCTTCCTGTCTTGTTTCATTTTCTTATTTTCGTCTTCCAGTTCTTTTAATTTCATATTTAACTGGAAAGATAATATAAATTAACATTTCCTCTGAAATTGTGTGCATGTTATTTTCTTTGTCACTGAATGTCGATTGCACTAATTCTACATTTCTCCGTGATTCCATCGGTATTAAATAAATGTAAACAGCAAAGTGAAAAACTACAAACATTTACCAGTACTTCATTATTGGAAATAGAAGATCAATGAACATGCATTATTATATATCACACTCTTATGTTAATGCAGAAGTTAATTACATTAACAAAAAATAAACTTAACGTAAGAAGCTGCCTTTCAGATCTACGTCAGGATCGTTGCTACGTTATTCGTAGCACACCATAGCCTGTTTGTAATTGCAGTGCCCTGCGTGGATGTATTTGTAAATTTTCCTTTTGCTTTTCTTTTTTGAAAGTAAATTCGGCTCTTGACTTACCAAATCTTTATTGTGTTCGCTTGTTTTCCGGTGGCTTCCATCTACATGAATAAAAACTAGTTGAGAGGTAAGTGAGAAACAATGCAAGAACTTCAATCATGCGTGTCCCATGTCAGTGTGGATAAATGTATAAATATGTGAACTCACTTGTACTCTATGTGAACAACATTTGAGCAATATATGGTATATCTATTGTTTCAAGAGTAGTTTACAACGTTGTGCTATGATTAATAAATTTCACACTTTCTTGTTGTACAAACACTGAAAGAATGCTGACAGGATACCGCATTTGAAGCAGTCGAACAGTGTGTGTGTGACAGTTTGGTAGCACTATAGTTTAACTTCTGCTGAAAGATCGGACAAAAGTTAATAAAGTAGCAATGGTTAATCAACCAAAATGTCCTTGAAAATGTAATCCAAACAGGGATATACTATAGGACATAATGTCCACAAACAAGAAGGCTATAGGTTGTAGGGTAGGTTTAATTTCACACTAAATAATAATATTTCAGGCCACTATCTTAAACTTTTATGCACCTGGTGAATTATTTATTGTTGCATAGGAAGTACCTCGCATGTCGCCAAATCTTAGGAGGAAAGCGTTCATTGGCCCTCTCCAAGTTTAAAACCTGATGGGAAAGCTGACCCCTCCAACTGTTGTCATGATGGATACATATCCAAGATTTAGTTGATATGATCATGTGAATAGTCTGTTTCAAATGATCTAAACAATTATTAAAACAACTACATGGAAAAGATTATGGTATTAAAGGGTATCATGTTTATTACTTTTTAATTACTCTACAACTCAAATCTCCTTTACATTTAAGAAAATATCTAAATTAAAAATAACTTACACTCTTTTGAAAATTCCGCTGAAGACTCTAAAGACGTTGATGTAAACAAATTGGTCACCTCAGCAAAACATATTTCATTACGGTGTCTGTCTTCATCTAGCTTGGGAGGATCTTTTTTCCACCCTGACGCTAATGACTGATAAAATGTGGTCGAATTGACAACTGGATTCTAAAGTGAAAAAGAGGGATCGAAATAAATGATCTAACGAAAGAGTTGATTTAGGCTACTTTTATATACACCATATGCCATATTTTACAGTGTATATCTGCCTTATCATACATATTCACCATACAGGAAAAGAATAGGTTGAAATAATCAAAGTAGGAAACATGTTGACAAACAATAGAGATAAATCAGGATTGCGAAGAAGAAACGTGCATAGATATACGTTGCAAATATATGTAGGCCTATGTATGTAATTTTAAAGAGAACCACGTGGGTATCAATGAAAGATAGTTGGTCAACTTATGGCGAGAAAAAAGCTAGTACAACGGTAAACGTAAAACATATTTTGTCGCTAGATGAGGCCATTAGAAGGAAACAGCGCTGGGGTTATACAAATAGCAATACAGATTTAATAGATACACATAAGTGTAATAGCACATTTCGAATGTAAGGTAACGTGTTTTTGCTTTTGTTTTATTGACTTTGTTGGAAGGGGGGGGGGGGGGGGGTTGGTCCGTTTCATCGAACCAAGGGGTTCCAAAATTTCCAAAAAGATGCAGCTCCTTTAAATAAATCAGTGGTCGCCATCCTTTACAATAATATGCACGTCACTGTAGTTGTTAATTACGGTAACTGAAGCTGAAATATTTCAAGTAATGTGTGTCGTACGTCGAACTGTGGTCACGTGATGTCATTTCATTTTTTTAACGTCACAGATCACTCTTAGCATTGCGGTTCCATGCAACGAATATGTGTCAATAGAAGCAAGAACAACAGCTTTTCTGTGTAACTCGTGCAGTATTTACTATATAATATTGCATTTCTTCCCTTTCTACTTAAAACTGGAATATGCAAGATTTTTATGTGACCAAACGAAAAGAGATATCCGTACGATTGATGTAAAACTTCCATAATAACATATCGTACATGACATTGGTAGATTGTCCTGCGTTATAAACAATGCATTCATATAATTCTAATTGAAATACTAGCATTGTACTATATAGTTGTAACGGAAGTATCAGTATTGTTCAGACCAATCAAAAACTCACCATGTCCAAACTACTAACTCCATCCTTCGACGAGTTTATCTTTACTAAAATACTTTCCTCGGTAATACGTAGTTTATACACCTCTGTAACATCTACAGAGCGAACCACACGACCGGAAGTACTTGAATAAATTTTCAAATTCTTCGCATTCCAGCTAACAAAGACGAGCCCAGTTCTTTCGTGAACGCATATACTTCTCGCTTTGTCGTTGACGTCAGCTTTATTTCCGAATTCCATACAAAGTTTGCCATTGAATGTAAAGGCTAGTGCTCGCCCCTTCGACTCCGTACAAATATACACATTTTCGTTTACTACCACCATATCTGAAGGAGAGTCATTGTCCAAGTCATTCAAGAGTATTTCCTTAAAGTTTTCCATTTCTGAATATTCGTCAACCAATATCCTTGATGAAGCTAAGGCCGCGAACAGCTTTTCTTTGTAGAAGCATAAACATATTGGAGTCCAATTCAGTGATGTTGACTTCAATAAAGTCCCATCGATTATGTTGTAATAATGTAATGATCTATCAACGTAAAGAACGATGGTCTCTTTATCTCTCCAATATATCAACTTGTTGGACAAAGGATTCGAGTGTACAATTTGGATTGTTTTATAGTAGTAATAGATATTTTGTCCAAAGTCATTATCAAGGACATTGATAAATGCCTTAGGCACAACACCTATGTGTCCACAAATGGCAAGTTCATTTGAAGGCCCTATTGCAATATCGTCGATGGTCTTTGTCTCTTCTGCATCCGTGTCGCCTGAAGTGAAGCGTAAACTGTAAAACACGAAATATGGCGTTATTTCATTTATTATTTCATTTATGCATTTTGAAATACATGCTTTAACGGATGTTTATGTTGTGTATGCTAACTGCTCTCTTTATCTAAGTACGCTCAATGGAATAAAACCATGAAATAATAATGTTGTGGCTCCATGACACATGTATTGCTTTAAATAAAATGCATTGAAAAATTTATTGTATTGCTTTTGACGCAAATTTAATAAACATGTATAGTTACTTGGTGTAAAAGTCGACCTTCTACGTAAATTGTTATTTTTTTCACTTAAAAGTATCTAAATATACTTACGTCTTTTGTATTAAAGATGATTCGGCCATTGTTTAGTTTAAGTTAAGGACCAAAGCAAACTTTTGAGCGTAGACTAAAATGTGAAAGAAAGTAAATTTATCATAAAACAATGGACAAATATGGTAGCGATTTGACATTCAGAGAAGGAATGATTAATCGATCCCTATACCACGATTACCCAGACTAATTAAAGATATGTTACTTCAAAAACCGTATGCATACTTAGATGTCAGATAAATTATATATATGTGTAAAAGTAAGTTGGGTCATTTCTCTTCTCATAGCTCTCTTCCACCCTTTTTTCTCCACACCTTTTTGTCTTTGTCCTTCTCCAGTTTATTCCCTACCCCTTTCCCTTAATCCTCTCTTTGTCCCTCTACTGTTGATCTCCTAACTCTCTTCTTCCCCTGCTGGTTTCTTTCTTTCTTTTCTCCATCCCTTGTCTACTAATCCCCTTACATCTATCTCTTTGTGTTCACCATGTCTGTCTGTATTCTGTGTGTGTTTTTGTCCCTTCTGTTACTGTTACTTGTCATTTAGCCTTTCAAGAAGATCCTGCTAGGATCGAAACGTCAGGCCAACTTACTTTTACACATTCTCTTACACAGGCTCTCTAGTGGATAAGCATTTTGCTAACAGTTTTATTTTATTTTTATTTAAATAATATATATATATCTATCTATATCTATATATATATTAAGACAGAAGAAAGCTGTTACACTATTAACCGAAGTACTATTATGCATGAACGATGATTTGGGATATTGCTATATGGTAAAGGTAGATTTCAAAAAGTACGAGGAGAAGAAATCTGTCGCCGTTTAGGATCATCTCTACACCGTGGCTCGATTGGAAATTGGTGTCGGCAAATGCTACTTTTGAAATGGAATGTCGACTTATGATATTTCAAATTTCCAATCTCTATGTGAAGATTAAACTATTAACTCTCAAAATGTGAACTATGTCAAATTTTGACTTTTTATAATAATATTTTGAATATATTAGCTCGTGGTTTCGACTATGTTCTCCAAACAAGATTTTTTCTCCAAACTTGTTACTATTATTTCAACATTTTATATATTTTCCTGAACGTTTCAGACTATTAAAGAACACTATTTTATATATTATATATATAAATATAATATTGAGAATTTTCCTTTTAGTTTTACTTTTACATTAACATTTTGACATGTTTTTTGTTAATATTTCGACTTCTTAACTTTCTTTTTCTTCGTTTTTAGTGAAATTGTCCTTAAAATTTTGGAAAGAATAATCGATCACTGGTTGTTTTGTACTGTTTCAACTGTTTGTTTGAAGATGCCGGTTGTTGTTAAAACAGTTTCAGTGTCCGAAAGACTCCAAAGTACAAAAATGTGTGTGGTGTAGGGGGTGGAATAATGCATTAGTGTTCCCCAGTACCTTTGTACCTCATCCCCCCAATTGAAGCCCATGATATATCTTCTTGGAACTACGATCTGACAACCTAGGACACTGTTCACTTCCCGCAATTGATGCTGTGATATATTCGAAACGGATTTTCTCTGGAAAACCAATTTGATAATAGAATCTACACAAAGTTGTTAATTTCTAACTGTTGTTTTTTATAACTTCATAATAGCTTCAAAATATATATTAATCACCTTCATACAAACAACATGTCTCTCAAAAACCTGATTTACAAAGATTTGTGGTGTTCAATTGTTACCTAGAAATATATACGTTGTACTACTGTACAGTGCATTGTATATCCTGAAAAAGAAATGTACGCATAATATAATTCTTTGGAATACAATTCGGCGTCCTCTCATTGACAAGAGACGAAAGGCATTAATCATTTTACTCCTGTAAAATAGGTTATTAAGGTAGTGACCACCATCAATCGAATTTAAGTCAAGATGCTGCTGCTATTTGAACACTCTGCTGACATTTATAATGATGGAAGCGATCAATGTCTTACCATTCTAATTGATATGAATAAGAAGGGATATTACCTTATAAGCAGCTATAATACAGTAGAGAATTGATTGCCGAATACTGCAATAAATCGTCCCGAGAATGTGCACGAGCCTCAACGTGGGTCACATGTAAGTATGCACAATATCAATGATGCCAAGGTGACTGTAGTTCAAACAATGGTTTGTACCTAGATGAAAGAGCTAACAGTCTGCAAGAGCAATCACATCATCACAAAGATATTCACCTGGACTATGACCAACTATTTTTAGTTTATATCTTATCTTATTGTTCAAAAATTAATGTAAATATTTTGACGTGTTTGTATAAGAATTCAATCTTAGATATGTTTGAGTATCTACGTGCATAAAATACAGTTTTCGTATTGCAACATTATATACATAGGTTGATGCGGTTGTTTAGTTTGCTAAAATAATTTATATACAAATGTATTTGTTGCTTGATTGATTAATGCACCAGACGATGATCAAGAAGAATAACACAAACGATTTTGTTTTCATGAACAGAAACGTTGCCTGGTGATCTTTGGTACAGAGTTCATAATAATGTAATTTAATTGTTTTTACTTCTGAAGTTACACTAAATATTTATCGTTGCCATAATTTATTGAATTATTTACTACATAGCGTGATTCTCTAGTTTACTTTTGAATAGGTATAAGAACCGTTAACATTTAATAGAAATGGCATATTTGGTGAATATGATAAAAAGAAAAACAAAAAATGTAAAACGAAAAACAACATATGATATAATAAATATAGTACACCTTTAAATGCAATAACAGTTTCGATTTGTTTATCTTTATATTTGTTTGGATATCTTATCAAGACTGTTCTTTAGAGATCTATAAAGTTCAGAGTACACAGCTGCCACATTGATAGTACTCATAAACGTAAAGTCCAAAGATTAACGAACTCTATTTTTTAAAGTGGTCTCCCACTCCGCCCCACCGCCATTAAAGTAGTAGTTTCAACATCAGATACAACATCAGATAATCGTTATTCCTTCTACAGGGGAAATTAGCCCCCCCCCCACTCCCCAACGGGAAACAAACATAATTTATTCAATTGTAAACATTACCGATTAACATTTCCTGGATTACAGTTTCCGTTGGTGGTAAATGATTTAGATTTTTCATAAATTGAACATGAAAGGAACTGGAATTTTTACCTCCTTTTTACTTTTACAATCATGTGTTTTTTTTCTGTAAATACAACACGGCTATTGGCATGGTTTAGGAACCAGTCTACAGGAAGGGCAACTTGCTCACCTGCGGCACCGCACAGTGAGCTATGCTGACATCCCCACAGTTATTTTTCTACAAACAAGAGTCACTGAAGAACACTGAGTTATGAATTAGTAATGAATAGCGGACAATAAGTAATGCAATGGATTACATTTAATCCTAGCTAATTATGCTAAAACAATTTTAATTTTTTTATTCATGTTTTGTCCGTATGTCAAATTTCGACATCGTATCTCCAAATTAAGATTTTTTACATATCTTAAATTCTCAAACAAATGACTATATGCCAATGAAAAGACTTACATACATTTTAAGTGTCATTTTCAAGCCATATTGTAATTTCTGTAAAAAAAATACTATGAAGTATATACTTTTAATAAATATACTAAGAAACAAACTATATATTATTGATCATTGGGTGTAAATTTAATTGATAATATTGCAAAGGGTTTCTTTAATTTCTTAAATCTTCTTAAATTCTTGAACAAATGATTAGATATGATATTGAAGAAGAATTACATGTATTTTAAGTTTCGTTTTCAAGTTATCCTGTAATATTTCTGATAAAGAAGAATGAACAATCCACTAATTGGACGTAATGTGAAATTTAACTTTTTTTATAAGTCGTCGGAATGTTTGTCTTACTCTCAATCTGTAATATCCGTTTCGTTTCAAAGTTATATTGATATGATAAACATCATTTTTGGTATAAAGTTCTTATTCACAACGAAAACACATACTATAATTTAAAAAAAATACAAATGTGTATGGAATTCCAAATCATTCTCCGTCTGTAAACTTCAGTTTGATAAAAGAATGTAGTCCAATTATGGAATGGAACATGCAAATGTTAGTTTTGTAAGTTTACATTTCTGTTTTACGTTTAATCTGCATTATCATCCTTAATTCTAATACTATATTCAATCATCATGCTAAACTACATCTTTGGTGTATTAAATTATCTGTAAGTAGTTTCCTTCCCATTCATGTTCATCATTACACTCTCCAAATGTCTAGACAATACATTAATTACTTGCCATATCAGTTTCGCAGTTTTTCCTTAGAGCAGACGCACTATATCTACCTTCGTTGAACTATTAATTTTTTTTGAAGACGCGCATTCATCAATTTCGAATAGAATACATAAAGTAAGGGGTACTATGATGGATTTATTTTTATTTTCAGTTTACGACCAATATACATAACAAAGTCATCCAATTGTAACACTTTCTAATTTGAAGAGAAATTTGCAATTAATGGGCAGTGCATGATGGACCATGGTTTCTTTAGGAATACAATATGCATATTATAAACATGAACTCATATTTAAACTACCATTTATACAGTTGATTTAAGTGTTTTCGAACGTCGACTATATATTCAGACAATTGGACGCTAATAATCGTTCAATAAAGAATAATCGGTAAAGTATGTGAAAATAGTTTATAACACAAACCTTGCACACTCAGGACATATTGAGCAATTGTCTGTGTCCCCTGAAGGCACTGGTAAGACCCTTCGTGCGATAGGGATACCTTCGATATGAACAAAGAATAATCATCTCCAAGGCTTACTCGTGGGTCAAGATTTATATCCAAGGTTGCTTTATTATAGAATAGAACATTCTCTCCGTGTTTCCACTTTTTGTCCCCGGTGGAAAGCTCATGACACGGCAGGGTAAAATTATTGTTGAGAAGGATGAAATCAGGCTGCTGTGTTGCTGCTGACTTACTTATGTAGCAGATAGTGGTCATTGTAAGCAAATTGAGAGCTACCCACATTTTCCTCGTATAGAATATATATGAAGAGAGAGTTGTTCTATGCATTAAATCCAGGTGCCAGTTGCTATTCGCATTTTTCAAATAAGCTCCTCTCCAGTAAGGAAAATTTGTTTCAATTGATGTATCATTTCTTGAGTTTTGAGAAAATGAACCTTACAGAACAGCATGTGATGAACTTTTGACTTGATGTTTGTTCTCTTTTATGTCGACATATACTTCCTAATTTGAATATACTTTCGCTTCCCTCGAAAACAAAGAGTTGGATCAATTTAGATAGAAACAAACCAATGCACATAATTTCAGTGAAAGACAAAGAATAAACGTTCAATGTACTGTTAGTTTGGACTCTTTTGTGTTTACTTTTGATTCAACCAAGCTTTTTGCAAAACACAAAGCGCTCCCTTACAATTGTATCTCCATTAACAAACTCGATATTATGGAAACAAATTGAAGAGTTAACCATTTTCGCAACATGTTGATGGAAAGTGGGGAGTTATTCGATTAATATATAAGTGAATTTTAGTAGCCGATTAACATCTTCACCTTCAAAGTTCATAAACAAAAAAATTACGGCAATTATTTTTTTCACTAATATGTATTGATGTTGGCTTAGACATTAATTTGAAAAGGTGGCTTTAAGGGTCGAGTTGCTCATTAATAACATCTTCTAGATAATATTTACTTTTATAAGATAAAGATGGGCTTGAATGAGATGTCGCAAGCTCAGGAGGATCTGACTTTCCGTAGTAAAGATGCCCCTTCGATGTAATTACATAAATTTAACATGTTTAGTTGTAAATGAGACATGGTACATTGGAGAAGAGACTATCAAACTATTTTAACTTTTCTTGGGCTACTATTCAGCTAATTTACATTATACTCTTGCCTTACTACTTATATATTGCTTTGAACAATACTCAATTCGATCTCTGAACAAATTGGCTTATAGATCGTTCAAAAATTTCGGTCAACATATTCTTGCAATAAGACCTGCTGAAATGTCTATGTTTAGATCGTACTGTGATAAGTTATGTATATACAATTAAGACACATGTAAAACACATGTTCCTCATCACCATTTCCGTCAATGGAACGTCCTCACGTGTTAAGCAATGTTTACTGCGGAAAAAGAACGTTACATATAATATCTTGATTCAGTCATTCAATAATGGGATCACTAACATCGGCGTACATATTAACTGTACCGACTACGTCAATGGCGAGACGCGCCAAAATAAAACAACAACAAAACGTACCAACCACGAAGGGTCACGTGAAGTGCTCCCTTGTAGCACTCAACTCTTATATTACTCATTGAATGTGTACTTCATAAACAAATTATGTCCCGAACTCATAGCTACCACTTTCCTGGTGAAGCTACATGAACAAACGACTCTAGCTACTTTTCAGTTCCAAAACTGCCATTTTGATTATTTTTTTTTCATACAATCCTGGTATCAGCTGCTGGAACGCACGCAGCATATATCAGGATTGTACAAAAAGTTACATAGACGTGAGAAGCAGACAACAGGTTCCTTAGCAATGCAAGTCCCATTGCCATTTATGCAGTTAAACTAGAGCGTACACGCAAAAAAATGGAGTGTTGAATTTGTACACTTTCTAGGTATAACTGTTCACCCTACACCTGAAGGGTTACTCTGACCCTGAGTAGTGTTACATAATTTATGCAGCGTGGATTTTTAACACCTGCAGAAAGTGTACTTCAGTTCCAGCATTCCGATTGGTCAAACTTTCCTCCAGCTGGATTCTTATTGCAAGTTAAGTGATTAAACGGTACCACCGTACCGTGAACACCCATTGTAACGTACCTAGCAATACTTGTACCAGTTTGTCAACATTTATCGTTACTAAATGTACTTTAGTAACCGCGGCCATTTATACGTGCAAGCCACATACCGTTACGTAATCAGTGTTCGATTACGAGCTACAATGGCATGTAAATTAACTTAGGAGACTGGGGCCTGGAAGAATTGATTGAAAAATTCGAAGGTATGTTTTGATATTATGTAAGTGAACGTGACAAGAACGAGAAATGCTTAGAGACCCATGACTAAGTTGGGTAGACGAATGCATTTGAATCGCTTGCGTAACATAGACCTAACGTTAAAGTCATAGAATAACTTAATATAATAGGCTAGCTGCTGTTTGTCATAGTCAACTCATAATTGTCAACGAATCCGTGTAGCCTACATACAAGTAAACATTAAACGGAGTAGCCTACGGACGGACGGAGGACTTGGGTCTAGGCCTTCATTGTAACCTAGAACATTCTATTCCTATTGTACGTTAACCGTAACTTCGTATACCATGCGAGTCACGTTTTTTAGTAGTACTAGGCCTAGTACTAGTAGGGTATACTTAGGCTATTTCAAGGCAATACATTTTAAATAGCATCGGGCATGGGCCAATAGTTACGCTGGTACTATGTTTAATAAGGAATAAACATATATTCATGTAATGCAATATATAATTACCACTAATTGCCATTTTAGCTTGTAAGTTGTAGCAAGTAGGCCCAAGCTGATGTGGATTGGTGATACTTTTAGACCTAGGCCCAACTATATTTTAGCTATATTATGGAAGTTATCTAGCTGTTATAATTCATAGCAATCTACACAATTGCATACAGTGGGAGTGAGCATTGGTGTAAGCATTGTTAACATGATGCATCGGTTGCAAAAGTTGCCTACATTGTCTGATTAATGTTTAATGCAAGTTTCAAACGTACTTGAATAAGTTAGAATCACAACTGATTAAATTGTGGGCATTTTCTTTAGGAATGTCAATGTTTTGTGAGAGGTACATGTAAATAACTGCTTATGCTCCAAGGAGGTTTTAAAAGAACTTCATTATGATGGGATTTTTTTTTCTTTTCTTTGTTGTTACTTAGGAAGCATCAACTTGGAATTATATTTGCAAAAGATTTCAGAAAGACCTCAGCCATATGTGTTACTTCTTGGAGGAAGCAAAATACATCCCAAGCAGTCATGTGTGATCATCGAGAGACATGCCCCATCCCAGATGACATTTATGAAGCCATTGATGTGCTTCAATCATTTATGTGTTTAATCTGAATTATACCAAATTGCATGTCTTGGTGCCTGGAAATTTTTCCGAAAAGTTGTCTACCAGTTGCCTGGTGGTGTGAAGTGCAACCAGATAGAGATTTTCATGCTTACTGTGTCAAAAAAAGACAAAGTAACTGCAGTTTAGCAGTTGTCATAGACAGCACTCCACGTTTTCTCATCTCACGGATCAGAATGTATCTAAAGTTGTTGCTTATTTGGAATTGTCTTTGGGAAGAGTTGTTTCTTTGTGTTTAATTTGGAATACCAAAGGCATGGGCCAACAACAAAGACAAAGTAACTGCAGTGTAGCAGTCATCATAGACAGCACTCCACGTTTTCTCATCCCACGGATCAGCATATATATCAAAAGTTGTTGCTTATTTGAAATTGACTTTGGGAAGAGTTGTTTCTTTGTGTTTAATCTGGAATACCAAAAGGCATGCGCAAACAACAAAGACCAAGTAACTGCACTGTAGCAATTGAAAATGTTGGCACTTTTAAGTTGACTTAATTCCACAAGACAATACTTTTATAGCCTAAATTGTTCATTTTACATTTAATGGGATATAATATATGGACCTCTGGAATAGGAAGGTAGTAGGGTGTTTAATTGCTGAAAATCGCACATTCTGAATTGTTTGTGTTGTCATTGCTTGTTGCTCTCTCTTAAATGTACCTTTCTACTGTGAGCGATTCAAACAGGCATCCATATATTGTTTACCTAATTACTAGGTAATAATTAACCTAAAACCTGTGTAAAATATTTACGGAACGGGTGCTATGTAAACTTCTCTGGCAAAATGTTACATAGCAGTATTGTAATTGCGTTACATAATAAACATGTAAAACTTTACAAACCAGCAGTTAAGTAACTTTTAATTAAATGTTTTAGTGTTCTTATTTGGCATGAAAATTAACTAAAATTTTACTTAACCTGTGTAAAACGTTTTCTGAGTGTAAGTGTCATATTTAGGGGATAGCGGTTTGCTATTTCACCTGCAAGTGTCAATTGAACATCAGTAAGGTGTTGGCTATATTCAACACGCACAAAGTGTAAGAATAGCCAGACATGTGGTGTCACTTCAGCGCTCCCATCAACTGAGTAATAGCACCTTTTAAGTGCTAAATTTAGGGGACTGGGTGTGACAATGACACCTGCAAGTGTTGATAAATTCAACATCAGCGAGGTGTTAGATTTTCAACACTCGAAAAGTGTAAAAGTAGCAAGGCGGGTGTTGTCCCTGTACGAGCTAGACTGAAGTGTTGATATTGACACTTATCGATTACATTTTAACACTTCATTTTTTTGAGTGTATTGTATGATGGGAGTGAAAGCCATACTCAGTCTATGATACTTTAGCAGTATATGTTCGAATAGTAGCCTAGGTCTATGCTGAAGGTTATGGACACTCAGAGGGCTGAATTTCTTTTTACTAGAATGATTTTTTTTATTTTATTCATTGCTAACATATAGGAGCTATGTCGATGAGTTGGTTGAAGAATTTCAATTTGCGTGATCCTTCTTTCCTGTCTTATATTGATTTTCTCAAATATATGGCATAAGATCGTAAGTAATAAGCAGAACAGATGAACGACTTGTATTCCATGAAATTCATCCTTGATGATAGTTAAACATCCTGATAAATGATGCAAGAATACGACGACTCACTACCAAACGTTTCCATGATTTAAAGAGATTTTAAATGAAGGCTATTATGATGCTTGGGGTGACAGGTATTTGCAAAGATTACAAGTGCGTGAACCTTTTTTTAAGAACAGATTGCTCTTTGCCTTCTTGTATTTGATGTTATCAGTCGCCATGTGTACAGAGTCATCAATATGTTACAGGCACAAGCATTGCTGAGATATATTTCCAATATGTAATTTTATCTCAAAGATCAAGGTTCAACAGTGAGCTGAGTTAATCACGCAACTGAACTGCTGTAAACTTGGCGCCATTTACCAGGCAACACATTCTGGTTTCTTCTATGTTTATCTCTTTTAAGTTTGAAGTGGATTTTCAGGCGAAAGACGTATTCTGATATCATTGTTTAGTAAAGGACTTATCCACCGCAATAACGTAAACGGTGAGTAGTTCATTCATTTTGTGTAATAATCAATCCTGTAATGCAATTCTGTAGTTTAGTAAGCTCCTTCAATTCAATAGAAACAACTTCTGGTTGAGACGGTCCATCCTATTATGAGTTCACAGTAATTGACACGATAAAGTTGATGTTTTATTATTTCATTAATATCTCATTAGAGTAAAACATCAAGGCAATCTAACTGCAATTTGTCATCACTTATGTTGAAAGAAAGATAGAAACAAGGACTTGTCACTCTTTATAAGCATGTTATTTTGTTAAACAGGATAACTTGTTAATATCCGGTCAAACTCGTGAACTGGGCACAATGTTGTTGAATTCTGTCATATTCTCGATTGATAGCAGCTATACACTTCATACGATACCTTCTATACTTGCATATCAATTGGAAAACAAACGTACCTGCAAGTATACTTTGAGCGTTGAAAAGTGATTACTTTAGCGCCATCTTTGAGTACCGAAGTAGTATAACGAATATAAGACTTAACTTGTTCTGTTCCAAAATGTTTTGATCACCTCTAAATGTTAACTGTTGTACAATGTGCTTTATAGGTACAGGAATTTGATTCCATTGGCATCTCGACTTAATACAAATTGATTGTCTTCAAAGCAACTATGTTAATCCATACTCCATATATATATATATATATGGCAAAATGTTACATAGCAGTATTGTAATTGCGTTACATAATAAACATGTAAAACTTTACAAACCAGCAGTTAAGTAATTTTTAATTAAATGTTTTAGTGTTCTTATTTGACATGAAAATTAA
>KN887337.1:6581-18471 GCA_000934455.1 Apostichopus parvimensis | reverse complement strand
ATATTTATATGCATTACTGAAAAACTAATCTCTAAAGCTCCATTTGTACAACATGTTTTATTTAAAATTCATTTCTTTTAGTTACACGAGATGGGAAACTTCATCTTCATAGAAACATGACTTCCGACAGCCTCACCAGCGTTAAATAACAACACGATATACATCTGTATTGTTCCGTTTCGCCAGAAGGCATTGTATTGCAGTTTAATGTTGGCCATTAGCTTAATCATTGTAGATGTATGGAAGTAGCAAAAATGAAGGGAAAAAAAAGGTTATGATACAATAATTTACAGTTTAATACATAAACTTAAGTAGGAAGGCGAGGTTTGCAATTAGGAAGAAAATGAAAGGGGGAACGGTCAGCAGACGCCAGTGTGTATGTCACATATTGTTTAGGTAATTATGAACATCTCCTCATTCAAGTTTCTGTAGTAATTCTTTGCATAACTAAATTTGACTACAGCAAAGTCGTTACCTCCATTGCAATTGTTCTCGCTAAACTTGACTAATTGATGTTTACCAAATCGGATAAGAAAATTTGTTGAACTGATACGTTATCAGTTTTTTTTAGTTTCGTTTTGCTATATCACACCATACGTCCTATTGTCATCTGGTTATAAATGAGCAGTTGTTAATAATTATCAAAATGCATGATTTACGAACCTTTGTTAATCTTAAGTACGGGGTCGTGAAGTCAATGTTTTGTAGATAAGGCAATCGAACTATTAAATTTTAAAGATGTAAGTGGAAAACAGATTTTACTTGTCAAATAACGGATGCTCCTTTCTCTCTAGGTTTATATTAAATTATTAAAATATGCATATAAAGTATCTTGTTTCTTGTAACCTCTTCAACATTTCCTTAAACATACCACGAGAAATGTTAACCGTGAAAATTATTTGATACGATTTTGTTCGTAGCGTGTAATCCTAAAATGTAGATATCAGTAGAATCAAGGTGGCATGAAATTCAAAGGGAATATTAAAATCAGAAATCAACTAGTTTGTTAGTTAATTGACTGTCATAGTGATAATTTTATAAACGTAAACGTTTGGAAATGTTATTACTCTTTGTACCTTCATTGGTATACTAATGAATGAAACTCTAGTAGCAATCAAATAATACAAAGTGAAATTACCAATCAAAGAAAGAATAAGTCGTTTATGGGAATGTGAAATATTTCGGGATTACAGAGATCCATGAAGAGTGTCATTGATGAGTAGGCCAAAGTATTCGTTTAACACACGTTCATATCGTTGTTCTGGGGTGATTGACATTTACCTTACTTTATAAAGCTTTCTTTTATAGAATAATTCTTTCCAAAGTTGATTTTAAAAATACTCAATGGCCATTGTTTACAGTTAAGAATGAAAATTTAAGTTTATAACATGTAGCATATTCAAGTACATATAATATTTCAGTTTCCATTGGTTTTGAAAGACACTACGCCTTGAGATATCGAAACTGTAAGCATTTTTCTTCTTTTTGTTTTATATTTCGTGCATTAGTTATACAATGTGACGCCTATTGCTTTCAGTTTAATTTGAGTAAATCATTAAAGGCGCTAAAGTGAAAGCAAAACTTTGCTTTGTTTCTTTTCTTTTCTTTGAATTGAGATATAATGTATGACAAGCAATTGGCTTGTATTGTCGTGGTTAACTGCTATTTATAACGTAATGTACCATCAGGAGCATATTGTAAGACCTTATAAAAACTATAGTAGAGGTATATGTGCCATATCTTTTCTTGTAGTTGTTGTCTGGAATGAAAAGTCTCAGAGCCAAGATATGAATTCCGCTGGAAAAATTGACCACTATAACTATATTTCCTTTAGGTGGAAGAGGACGGTCATATTACGGAATGGCACTTCCTTATATTTGCTTTCAATCACCAAGTTTGTTTTCACTTAGTAATGGAGTTTGCGTTTTAGTAAGGTCTGAGAATGTGAAGTTTGATTACTAGAATTAGAAACAATCAACATGCATGCAGCAATGATAATCTTATTTTTGTTGCAATGCATAAAATACGCGTTCAAAGAAGTATATGAACTTCAACGAAAGTATCTCTGATTATGAAGAAGGTTAAGCGTATATTCTCGTACAGGCTATAACATGGCTATAAAGGGGTCAACATTAGTAGCAAAGCAGGCATTCCCAATATCCTTTCATAGCATATAAGTGCAATTCCATACGCTTCTGTAATGCCCAAGGTAAACAAAATCGTGTTGTTCAACATAAGGAGTTATGCCGTGTTTGGAGTTCTCCCTAAATGTATATTTAGTTGTTTTCTGTTCAACGTTTACTACTTGAACATAATATACGTTTACAAAGTAATATCATATTATGAGATGTCAATGAACACCTCAAGATCTTCTGCAGCTTGGACCACACAAATGTGTTGGAACTCTGCATGACTATTACTCATAACAAGCACTAATAACTACGTTGCACAGCCTCTCCTCTCCCTTCCTTCAAGTCTCCACTAGTGTCGAACTTGATGGAAGTATCATCGCTCGACAATTCTAGAAATTTTTAAACGTCACTGAAACATGTTAATATCGATTACAATGTTGTCTATGTCTATGTCTATAGCGGTCATGACTGTTACTTACTTTTCTGGTCTTAGCAAAAACACACCCTAGTACATGTTTGTGCTTTGTTCTATGTTTACCATGACTGTTAATGATGGCGTATTACAGGTACCCAAGAGCTATGATTGTACAGAGTGCACCCCTGGTGCTTTTTAATCTGACAATGTCCACAATATTACCACTGTTCTTTTTATAGCCAAGCCAAGCTGTAAATAAGAATGAATGTGTAGCAAGTGGTATGTCAGATATAAATCATATTAATGAAGATCAAATCAGCAGACTACTTCCACTTCACGACCGGTTTCGCCCTTTTGGGAATCATTAGACAAAAGTAGGAATCGAACCGCGAAACTTTGTGTCACAGACCGAAGTCCTTACCACTCGACCATAGTGATTCTACTGGTGTGTGAATGCGTATAAATTGGCTTTGAATTACTGGTATTGAGGGTGTATTACCCTTTAGTGTTTTGGTTGTACAGAGTGCACCCCTGGTGCTTTAGAATCTGACAAGTTACACAGCATTACCACTGTTTACATTTTAAATTGATATGTCCTACCACTTACTACACATTCATTTCACATTTAAGGGTTAGCATGCCTATGTAAAAACAAGGAGCATGCTGATTAAAACTACTTCAATGTTTTATCGTCAGATATGAATGTTAAACTAAAACAAGTATGGCTCTAAGGTTACCTAACGTCCTGCTGCGAACATTAGCTGTCCCGTACATACGTGAGTACAAGGTTGACTCATATCACCTGATCCAAACGTAGAACATTTGAGTATTTCTTTTTATATTTTAAATACTACCCGCTATGTTTCAGAAGAAGAAGACATGATCATACTGTGAAAGGTTCTTAGTTTTATGCAAAATGTCATTTAGTACGTTTATTATCACTTTTGCAGTTGTTAATTTTGTCTTTGTAGAATATTTTCTTCGATAATCTTACAAGATGGTTCATGTGTGTAAAAAGAACAACCATCTTACTCCCCTTCACCTTCATCTGCCTTATCATTGCGGGGAGGAGACAATGCTGTAATATTTCCCACTCACGAGTTTTTTTTTACGTTTCATACGCCAGCGACTTGTGACTGCCTGGCTGACTCTGAGGCCGGATGTTCCGTATAATGTGAATGCCAACGAATGCATTGAGTGTCAGCCTGGTTATTAGTAAGTATTTGACAGTTCTGTATTTAAAGGAGGGGTAGGTCATTTGCCAATCAACTGTTCAGATCAAGCTCAAGGAAGTATGTACACATAGGTATAGGTAAGGCCCCAGTGGTGAGGGCGTAGTGCTTAAATAGTCATGTAATGTAGATTAGATAGATATGAAAAAGCAAAATTAATGCAACGTTAGAGACAGGTAAGTATCTTACAGTATCTTGTAGATACTGAAACCCGAAAGTTTTGGAGAAGCAAAACCAAGGTAATGTTTACTAGAATTGATTTCTACATGTCATGATGACGTCAACAAAATAGTGTTAGAGCGTTTCATGCATGAACCAACAGATACACACAGAGAACAGTAACTAACTGTTAATCTTAACATTTTGTACCAACGTTAAAACTGGATCGTGCTGATTAATCTGATAAATCACCCGATACACATAGAGAACACAGTTACTACTGTTAATCTTACAGTTTTGTACCACATTAAAAACTGGATCGTGCTATAATTCGGTAGCATGTGCTATTATGATTACATTAACAACTGAGGATATGTGTAATTCCAACAAATCCAGTTGTTTGGGATTTGTTGTAATTACAAATATCCTCAGTTCTTACTGTAAACCTGAACGCACATGCTACCGATTTATCAGATTTGTCAGCACAATCCAGTATTTACTGTGGTACAAAAACTTTAGATTTACAGTAGTTACTGTAATCTCTGTGTGAATCGGCTGGATAAATCGGTAGCATGAGCTATTAGGATTACAGTAAGAACTGAGGAGATGTGTAATTCCAGCAAACTCAAAAAATTTGTTTTTTTGGGTTACCCCTTTTCTTTGTTTCTTCTTTTATTCTTATTGGCCCTTGTTCCGGATTTTTGCCCGGTTCCGTTTTTTCCGTTGTTCCAAACCTTTAGGTTTTCCGTTGGTTCTTGTTTTTTTTTTTTGATTGGGTTGGTTGACTTTTTTCGGTTCTTCATTGAAAAGGAAATTGCCTTCTTGTTCCGTGGAGGTTGGGATCGTTCCGTTGTTCTTTTTGTTTTTTTTTTTTCTTTACCTTTCTTTTTTTCCGTTGTTTGCCTTGGTTTTTTTCGGCATTTTCGGAATTGGGTTTGTTTTATTTTTGACCGTTTTTTATTTTATTGTCTTGGGAGGCTTTTTACGTTTTCCTTTTGTTGTTTTCCTTTTTTTTTAATTTTTGCTAACGTTTTTTTTTCGTTATTAGGGTTCTTCCCGTTTTGAGGCCCTTCGGTTTGCAAGGTTTTTTTAGGTTGCCTTAAGTTTCTTTTTCCTTTATTGTTCCTTTTTGAGGGGGGGTTCTTTCTTTGCTTCTTACCATTGGTTTCCTTGGTTTTTATTGTTTTTTAGTTTTTGCCTTCCCCATTTTTTTTTTTTTTTTCTTTGTTTTTTTTGGGTTCCTTTTATTCCTTTTTTTCTTTTCTTTATCTTTAATTCCTTTTTTTATTCTTCGTTGGATTGGCCCGTTGGCCTGGTTCAATTGATTAAAAGTTCTTACCTTTTTGTTTGGTTTCTTTTTAACCATTGTAAAAAATATGGATATGATATGATATTATTGACACGCTTCGTCAGCAGGAATCCTCCGCTAAGAAAATAATTATAACAAGTAAAATGATATTTTGGATCTTGCCACGAAACAATCTGAACAACAGTGCGGTGTTGAAAGTTTGCTGCTAGGTGATACAAGTACAATATGTATTATAATATGGTGGATACCTTAGCATTAATGAATATTCAAATCAACTAAATAGTAGCGCTACAACAAACACATGTGATATAAATGTTTGAAACGCATCACGCACCATGAACACCGCATCATGAACACTTATATTAGCTCATCACCTTGACTTATTTTTTCTCAAACAATGGTCAATATCTGTAGTTACCTCACAATATATTTCAAGGGAAACTAATTATGATGTGCTGTACAAGTAATATCTGATACGACATTTTATATTCTGCAAGATGAGTGGACAATATATATAGTAATGAAAAAATTTATAAAAGTAGAAAATCAAGAAAAATGTAGGATAAAAAGAATACCACATCTTAAATGTAACAAGATTATTCATACTCATACCGAATAAAGGAAATTGTACACCTCACCAAGTGAATACTTTCGTAATCAATATTGTTATATTCATTTTTGTATTTGATGATCGGTTCGAGATGGCACAATATTAATACAAAATTTCCCGCATATTTTCTTGGAAAACCCTAATAAACTAAAAACCTTTACTCGAATCTGCTTCACTTGATTTAATTTTGTTTGAAATGTTTTGAAAATTTAACATTGCTTCTGAACCATTTTGCTTTCCTTTTCGTTCCATCTGCACAAGCCAAACATAAAATGTTTTTGATGAACACAACCTTTGGTATGCATTTAATTATTGCAAGCCCAAACACTTAGGAAGCAAATCTAACTGAAAATCATGACAAATTTTCACCTGTAAACGAGCGTTTAAAATATTCCAAACAAAAGACAAAGGTACGGACAAAATCATTCATAAATTTGAAAAGGTCATAGGTTCATTTAAAGAAAAGAGGATGATATCATAAAATAAAGGGATAATTATATTAATAGCAAACTTTAAAGAGTCAATGCTAAAGGCTAAGAACTAACGCTAAAACCAGCTTTAAGCAATCTATAGAGAGTGAACCATTTCCCCTTCTACTTATATACTAATATATATAAGTATAACTAATATTTCCAACATTCCCTCCCCAGACAAAATGTTCATACCAGTTATATACATCTAAAATGCTATTCGAAAGCCCTTCTTTTATAATTTGTTTGAATTCATCATAATAAACTGATTAGTCATGTCACTTGTTTCGAAATGTGTTTGATAAATAATCAAGAAATGAATTAACATCAACTACAAATAATAACACTGCCCTCCTCTAATCAAGTCATTGAACCCTATTGTGTCTCATAATAGCTCACTGAAATGTACTTTGTCTACTTTATCTTAACGTTGGTATTTTAAGCAAACAACTGAATAACTCACTTGAAAATGTGGCAGTTTGACCTTATCAATATTGTCTTTGACAGTTGTTTTAAATAATATTTAATTCTAACTACACTGCCCTCTTTTCATTAAGCCGGCTGAATATTATTGAAGACAATGTCATCTCAGTTATTATGATATTGTAATTTCATGTCTACTGTTAAAGCATAAAACAACTAACACACTCAAGGTACCTGCTTTAAAGAAATTAATAACGCGAATTGCATAAATTTGACTTGATAGCTGTAAGTTTCTCGAACTTCTTTGTTTGTCTTGTTTCAACTGTCTATACAGGGGTTCAAAATTACGCAGTTCGCAGCTCTCCTCGTACTCTTTTTCACCTTCATCAATGCCAGGAGGAGACAATGCTGCGATATTCCCCACATACGATTTTATTCTTCACGTTTTATACCCCAGCGACTTGTGACTACGTGGCTAACTCCGAGGATGGCTGTTCCAAGGAAAGTTTAATTCAATATCAGCCCGGTTATAAGTAAGCATTTGGCAGTTCTGTATTTAAAGGAGGGGATGGTCATTTGCCAAAAGAAATTTTTTATAGCAAAATCAAGTAAATATGAGCATTTACACTCTAACAAACACAATTGTTAAATTTAACCAGGAAAATATTAAAATTTAACCAGGTTCCGATTAATATATCCACCTACACAATCCTGGTAAAAACAACCAAGAAAATCCGGTAGAAGTGTATAACCCCTTTTGTTGGTTATTCAAATCATGAATCCTGGTTTAAATTTAAACAGGATTTAGTTGTTAGATTAACCCCCTTTGGTTAATATATACGATTTAAACTGGTTAAATTCAACCAAGATTTATTGGTTTTGTCAACCAAAGGGGGTTAATTTACCAATAAAACCCTGGTTCATTGTCAACAATTATTTACTTGTTATATTAAGCAACAGATGGTTAATCTGATAAAATCCTGGTTAAGTTTCAAACTTGATTTGATGGTTATATTTCAACTATTCTAATGACAATTTGTTGGTTGTTTTAATCAGGATTGTGGTTGCTAATATTTATTTTAAACTATTCCTGGTTGCTATTATTTGTTCAATCTATTCTTAATACATCTGACACTAAAAGAAACAAAAAGTATTTTCTTATCATTTATTGGCGAAACATTGCATACTTATAAAACATGCTCTACTAAAAAACACAGCTTCCACAAATGAACAGTTGTTTTATATAAATTTTAAGTACCTTTAATATGTGTGAGCTGATGTTGAGCATACTGGAATGATCTAATGCAAGATCTGGCAGTTAGCACAATATCTGAAAAACTATCAAAATGTGAATACTTTGAAGAAAAAGTAAATATCATACATATTTAAAGATATATGTACAGGTAGAAGCAACTTGAGCCAAACTAATTTGAAACACACTGAAAAATATGAATAAGGTAAAAAGTATCATCAAACTCGGTTAAAAATTTGCCATTTTACAGCTTTGAGAAGATATTATTCAAACTGTTGTGCTACTCATGTGATGAAGAAATTGGGCATATTCTATATTTCCTAATGTAAATCCATTGTTTTTTTAACCTTTGCCATTTCTCTTTGAAAATGTGAAAAAAATCAGAATAAAATGATTTGATCCTTGAATTAATTCAAACCAATCTGAACACGACAAAACATTTTGAGCATTTTATAGGTCTGAAATTTTGGGATGAATTATAAAAAAATAAAAAAGCATTATTAGGTGTTTTCCCGTTTATATAACACATTTTTTTCAATATATGAAAAATATGTCAAACTAGTATTACTTTTAACTTGAAAACAACACACGCCATTCTCAAAATTAAAAGACATTTAAACTCACAATTTTAATTTCTTGTCAATCTGTTGTTTGACAGAAACATTTTGTACCAATCCGTATATCTTTAACTCTAAAATTGCATAAGTATAGCAAAAGGTACCTACACAAACATACAAATGTGAAAACCTTGAATGAAATACATACTTATTACATGCTTTCCTCTAAAAGTTTGTTGTATAAAATTCCTTAATCTATGTGAGCTGATGTAGGGCATATGGTGTGATGGTATGATGCAGGTTCTGACAGTTATCAAAAGTATACAATAAATATCTAGCAAACATGTAAATACCTTAAAAGAAGACACATTTATTTACATGTTTTACTCAACACTTTGTTGTTTAAAATACATCAATTTGTGTGAGCTGATGTTGAACATAAACAAAATAATAAGGTGGAAGGTCTGACAGTTATCAAGAGTAAAATGATACAAAAATAGAAACGTATATTCTTTGAAAGAGAAGAGAATATTGTAATCTCGAAACATTAAAGCACGGCAGAATATCAGATACTTAAAAATGAACTAATAGTGGTCCTAGTATTCATCAATTATTATCCCATGAGATCATTATTATTTATCGTGGGCTTTCCAATGTTTCTTTTTTTTTCTCTTGTGGGCTACATGTAATCTCTTTGATAACTGATCATTAAAATTGTTGTCCTATCATACACCAAGAAAGTTACACAATTTTATATAAATTAACAAACATTACCCTCTTCACTAGCCCGCTTAAAAAACATATACTTAAGAAACAAAAACATTGGTTTGTGGCAATGAAAAGTGGACCACAATATCTTAGCAATTGCATGTTGTATTGGATGTTTCTGAAGTCATGATATGTTGACAACAAAAATGACTCCATGGAAAACAAGTTTTCTGTATCAAACAGCAATGCCCAAGAGCATGAATGATACATCAGAAAGAACAGCATCTATCAAGGCTTTAAGTTGCATAGACCAGCACCAATAATTGTAAATCGACAAAATCTAAAAGGAAAGTCACTTTGCCAAAAACAATGAAAATCTAAAAACACACACACAGAAAACAAAAGGGACCATCTACAAATAATACGTACGCAAAGTTCTGTGGAAAAATGACCCACTCTCACCCCAATTACTCATGTCGTACAGATCGGGTCGAGCTCCAACTCCCCTCCCCGTCCCTGTACGCACATACCAAAAGGTCAGGAATAGAGATCATTAACTTATATGTTAAGCTAGCTTTAGTGGCAAATACCACCTATGTATATTAATTGCCAAACTGTTTCAATGATGCACACAAATAGCAATTACAATATGGCTTTTCTGGAAATATGTTTCGTTTGTCGGGACTAGGGGTTGTTGGGATCGGAAAATACAATCTTTGAATGAACTGGTGTAAAAAACACTAAACATCACTGCTTTTAATACTTCAACTTTGCAGAGGCCTACATTGCAAATTCGTTGTACACCGAGTTTCATTTCTGTTTATCACGAATATAATGTGTAATGATTTCATCTAGGCATGTTCATTGCATAGAACTTTATAAGTGGAGAACGCGTACCACGGTCTGCGAATGAAGCCAGCTCGCGAGAGTCATGAAAGTCAAGATTTTCCCCAATCGATCGTATAATAACGATTTACAAACTTCGCTTTTTATTTTGAACCAAGAATACAATATATTTGGTAATTCAAATATGTTATCAACATCAATGTATTCCAAGTTCCAAGGGAAAATGTGTTTTACATATCATAATTCCCTAACTGTTACATATTTTTATTTTTTTATTTTTTAGGACTGCAGAACAGTTTGAAATTATATTTTCAATGTACAAATTTTGTTTATTTGAGGCATTTTATGTTATTTTCTTTTAAGTTTCATCAAAAGAGTGCCACAAGTTCAGGTGATCACCAATATTTGTGCATAACATGTAGGCTTCGTAGGTATAGGGCTTAACATGTATTTTCCAAGTAAGTCAATTTGTCCTTAATGCTTTAAAGTTAGACTGGAATAATGGTGTATGTAACAACAAATCCATCATTCTCTGTGAGCACTACATAGCATTCCATTTTACACATTTTGGAACAATTTTTGAACTTACAATACAATCTCGACACAATATCAAACTTATTTCAAAATCACACTGTGAGACAGAACACATATTTGCAGTTCTTCCTGTTATAAAGAGAAAAAACTATATGTAAAATACAAAATGTTGATAATTTCAAAGTTTCTGAGTAACTGTGTGTTAATAGATAACATGGCCGTTTGGCTAAAAAAACACCCTCACAAATAGCATTACAATTTCTTAAAGAGCTCAATGAAAACAATATTGATGCTTGTTATAGGTGGCGAAGCAATATATTTTACAAATTTTCGGTGATATTGGTAGTTTTTCTATGAACACGGAATGTTTGTTAACGTTTTCCTTGTTTTGCTCAACTGGTCCAATGGCCGGGTAAAATTAAGGACCTAGTGTTATAAACGGTCATTTAATGGCCTAGAATTCCACTTTTTGTGTAGGACGATATGGAAATTTACTTTTTTCTTAATATTGTCTATAATACACTAGCGTATAGGCCTATGTATGACTAGTATATATATATATATTATCTATGTGTTAGGTTAGCATACTCCGAATCTATTTTACTTGATCATTGTTGTGTAAGCCTAGATGCAAATATAAATGACCCTGTTTCGAACACATAAACTATTATATCATACAAGTTACTGAAACTATAAAATATTGTTACAGAGATTTGCAATAAAGGTCTATCACATTTCGCTTTGTTAAATTGTTCTATTTTTGACTGAGCTTTGTACTGAGCTCAGGCTATGCATTTTTCTAACTTTGATGTCCCCGTCTCAGGCTCCAGAGTTCCAAATTTGTTTGGCGCCCTTGCGTCGTTTGTTTGTCAGCTGACCTTTTCTTTAGATCAGAGGAAACGCACCGCGTTTCCCAGCGCCTATAGTGTAGACAGAATTCCAAAACAAAAAGAATCCGCTTCCTGCGTGCACTCGCGTCGGCCGACATCAAAACTCTAAAAGGGGGTCACCGTGCTTACCTATGCGAGCTACATGGTAAAATTGTTGTTTGTGTCAGTGCGAAGACAAACAGTTTTGAAAGTAGTCGGTCAGCGCTAAGTTGGAATCATTTACTTCAATACAGCCCATGTGTATGAAGTGCCATATGTGACAATATTATATACCATATATATTGATTATAACGAGGAATATATGTTGGTTATGCAGTAATATATATGACTTATGTTTGTTCTTCATATATATA
>KN887336.1:72365-94157 GCA_000934455.1 Apostichopus parvimensis | reverse complement strand
AAAGACCAAAAGTGATCACGCTATGGTACGCACTCTGTGCGTGAATAGCGTTCTAAATGCTGTTATTATTTTATTTTATGCTCTATCGTATTCCAGCCTCAACACCCAACTGTCTTCAGCGAGACTATGACCAACGTTTCTCGAACCATTCTGCTTCATCGATACACTCTGATACCTTTCCTGTACACTCTATTCTATGAAGCTAATACACAGGGCTCTACTGTGGTGCGGTCTCTGATGCATGAGTAAGCAAAGCGTAAATTGTCTCTGAAATGTCCCAATATTTCAAGGCTGCAATATTGGTCTTCATTATACTCCACAAATTGACTGGACAGTCAAATTAGAGTGGAATTAATTCTTAACCTTCAACTAGCAGTTAACTCAACACGCTCTATTAAATCATTATTCACCTAACTGACACCTTACTGAGATATATAATGGTATAAGTTAACGATCCTCAATGTCAGGGAACAAATATTGTAGCGTGGACTAATCCAGGATAGCACCTTTGAAACTTTAACATGTTTAGTAAGTTAATATTTGGAAACCACAACTGATAACTGTTAAACAGTTTCACAAGAAAACACCTTATCAGTATTTGGTAGCAGGTTTGCTAATGACACATTGGTACTAACAGTTTGTAAATGATTGGCTGGGGTTCAAACAGAGCTATTCAAACCACTCCCAGGTTGACAAATATTGATATTACTGTATCTATTCATTTTTGCATTATGTCAACTGTTGTTATAATTCAGGGCATGTTATCTATATCTGTATATGTGTATAATCTATATATGTCTTGCAACCATCCACAGGTTCCCAAGTAATGTTGAGGCTTTGCATGTGGAGGAACAGTTTTTGTGGGGTCCTAGCCTTTTAATTACTCCTGTGATGAGAGAGGTAAGCTGACAATACAAACTCCTGTCTTGAAAAGCTTTGGGAAATATTGCGTGAGCCTTCCTGAGAGGATTATAAGAGTTAGTCTCATATTAAAATTAGTTAACTGTAAAACTTAAATTAATTCACCTAAAACTGAAGCTGTTGCTCAAATTTTTCATGAATTTCCTTCTCTCGCCTTGCCCTGTTAAGAATCGGCTCAAAATAGGGTGTTACCAGCGATGTCAGTGACCAATGTTGTCACTAGTTAACACCAACATTGGACTGGATTGCTGTTTGTAAAGCACAAGATTTGTATTTCTGCAGACAAATCCCATTCTATGCGAACCCTTCTGTTACTTCTGAAAAATCTCTTTGTAACACTTTTAACATCTACAACCTACAAGTTTGATTCTATTTTTGACTGGTGGATGGTAAGAAACAGACCATGATTGACTGCAATTGTAACAGGAACACCAGTTATGTTTTATTGTTTTTTTTCTTCTAAAGTTGATACAAACTTTTGCTTAGGATTAAGCATCCTGTCTGGCATTTAACTAGCAGACTGTTAGAAACTTACAGTGTTCTCCTATTTCATTCTCTCTATCTGTCATTTTTTACTTAATCAGGCTGATGTGACTGTGAGGGGCTACTTCCCAGATGTCAGGTGGTACAGCTATTATTCTGTAAGTTATTCTATTGCTGGCTGTTAATTGATAACAGAAGATTGAAATGCTAGAGACTGTTAGTGATGATTATAAGAGGTGGAAGGAGGAGGAGGGGGGGGGGGAGGTTGGGTTGAGGGGGGCAGTTGCTACGATGCCTTAAGACTGCAGTTTGATACTTAAATCTTTCTTCTTTTCTTTGCCTTATAACAGGGTGAGGAGTTACCAGAATATGAAAGAGGTACTTGGGTAACCCTCTCAGCGCCTCTTGATTTTATCCCTGTACATGTGAGGGGAGGTTACATCTTGCCAACCCAAGAACCTGCCAACACTACTGTTTACAGGTAATCAAAACTGTTTATTCACTTTGTGATCAGAAATGCGCTCAAATTTACTGTACCAAACAAGGTCAATAATTGGTTAACTATTCAGTCAGGGTATTGTTCTAAGACCTAATTGCGATTTCTTTTGTTTCCATTTAGTCGTAGGAACCCTCTTGGTCTAATAGTGGCTCTGGATGATGAGCAGCGAGCAGCTGGGAACCTGTATTGGGACGATGGTGAATCAAGAGGTATGCTAATGAGAGGGGTGTTGATAAAAATAATTCACACTCTCGCTGAAACTTTTATCAATATGCAATGAATATCTCTGTACATAGTTGATCAAATGATGCCAATTTTCTATCGGATATTTTTCTCTGGTTTCCATAGAAACCATGTATAAGATCTATGGAGATGTATTCTATCTTTACACTGCACCATGTTTGAGTGTAATGGTTAATAAATTGTCTTTGAATTCCTGAAACAACCCCAAGATCATTTCTCTTTCAAACTCGGGCACCACAGGATCTGAGGCATAGTCAGAGCAAACCATTAAAATGAAATATAAAAAAATTAAATAAATGAAATATACAAATAAAAAATTGAAACTAAATGCAAATATGTTTTAATACTTTGGAAAGAATGTTGATGTACCATACAATGTGTTTGAGTCCAGACATTAACATGTAAAGTCTTCCATGTTGAGAAAAGTTTGCAATTAATTCACAATGGTAGAGGTTAATTGACCTTGTTGTTACTTGTTCAGTTTATCAGACTTACATACCTTAGACAAAAACTTGTTTCATATGGCACATAACGATATAATATTTTCCCGTTGCAGATCCTGTGGAGAACGGTGCATATTCCTTATTGGAATTTACTGTAAATCAAGTAAGTGACACAGAGCTGTAAGGAAATTCCTGTCAGTGATCATTTGCCTTGATTCTTTCAAGTAGTATGTTATAGGATCATTTCATTACAGAAAACATTGTCTGTATCTGTTATTTAAGTTACTTACATGCCCCCAGTGTTACATGTTTTGAATCTTTCGAGCAGTTGTAGTGACATCTTGTAACAGATAATTCTGTCTGTGGTGAGTACATGATATTTCTTATCTCCAGGATTACGTACCTTGATACTTTGAAGACAGTTGTACTTTCACTTTGTTACAATTACTGTTATGGAAGATAATAATATGTAGCCAATGTAACAGGCTTTGATCTATTCAAAAGGCTGTTTTAACATTCATTTACAGAAGAGACTGTCAATGACTGTAATTCAAGATAGCTACGTTTCTCCTGATAATCTGGCATTCAGTCTTATCAAAGTGTTTGGTCTGGATTCAGCACCGTCCTCGATTGAAGTTGATTCTGTCACACTCTCTGCAGACTCTTACACATTCAATGCAGGCTTGAAGGTAAGTACACTGGCAGTGCTACAGTAGAACAAAGAAATACCTGAAAATGCTGTAGCTTTCAGGAACCCCACCAGATTTCTTTCTATTGGCAGCCTTCGGGAACCCCCCACCCCCAGGTTTTCCTTCCATTTCCAGCTTCCCTCCCAGGTTTCCTTCCATTTCCAGCTTCCAGGGACCTACAGTCAGTGACAGTACATGTACCCAAAATCAGACATCCTCTACATCCTCTCATCAGGATGGATAATTGTACAGACCGTTCTAGGGTGGTAGGGAGGGTAGGGCTTGCAAGGTGATAATAATGAGGTTCTAGGGTGGTTCATAGTTGGGGAATCCAGTGGCTCAGGTTTCAATAATGGGTTCAAGTTATGTAACACCCCGATCAAGAAGATCTTGTCAGCCATTTGTGTTAATAATTGAAGCATCCACTGACATTCATAGATGTGCTCTTATTGCTCTTAACAGACAACTCCTTTATTTTGTTTGTTTTTGTCGTCTTTTTGAGAGACGTTAGAGATTTAGCATTTGTTTTCTTTCAGGTGTTGATCATTGAAGACCAAACTTTAGCAATGTTGGAAGATCACATCATATCTTGGAATAACTGAAACCAGCCTCTCTTTCATCTGTTTCCTTAATCAGTCATGTTCATTTCAACTTGAGAATTCTCAGAAAACTCTCTTTCATGATACAATGATGCATTGTGGAGTAGCTTATGTCAATATTGTTTATGTAAAAACAGCTACTGTTTCATTGAATTACAGAACTTACCTTGAGAAGAGATTTTCCCTCAAATGTACATGATGCTGGAAATAGCTGCTACTATTAATAATGTTCAAGATGTTTTGTATGAAAATGCTCACTGTATTCCATTAAACAAAATATTTTAGGTAGTAGTTTATACTGCATAATTGATATGTTTCCTTCTACTGCTAACAGGAGCAAAACTAATCAAAAGTCAACCGAGACCTTTCTATTTTGATTGTCGGTTTTAGTTTTCATGGTGTTTTGCTTATAAGTAAAATTCATTTAATCTTAATTTTCTTCTGTTACCTAACATTTTGTCATTGTCGTAAGAGAAAATAAATATGAATAACTAATGACCAATCAGTGTGCTGTATTTATTCTGTCACTTCTAACTGTATCAGTGTATGCTAATGCACAACTGTATACATGAAACACTCAAGTGTTACAAACTCTGACATCCATTGCTTGTTAGGCACCACTTTGTGTCACATCAGCAATTCTTCAGATATTTGATGAACAATTATTGTCAGCTGATCGTATCTTCTTTCTTCCCGAAGGAACCCGGAATGAAAACAAATACAACCAACATTGACAAATGATACAAAATCAACTTTCAGATTCTTCAGATTTTTGCTTTATTGTGATTCCTTCAATTTAAATGTGAGAAATACATTTTATAAAATAATTTTAGTTTACCAAACCAATTAACCTATTATTACTGCCGTCTATCTTTCATGTATAGTTACACGTTGTGAAGGATTCTCTCAACCTTTCATTTTATATTTTCATTAATGAATTTTCTGATGTATTTCATTACAATGGTATCTGAGGTATGATCTTAACTCTGTGCATGAAGTTGGTAAGTTCAAACATAGAAGTAATAATTTTGACAACCAAAACTTAGGAACCATACTTGACTCATTTCTTTGGTGTGGGGGGGGGGGGGAGAGAGAGAGGAGGGGAGACGAGGTAAGGGATAAGAAAGCATTAATTATGTTACCTTAATCTTCTATAATTCATGGAAACCTTTAAAAGGTTATCAGCTATATGCTAGAAAAATATGCTAGAAGGTGACTAATGGTTACACATGTTCAAGTTTCAAGAAGCACTATGTAGAGCCCTTTACCTTTATATGTATATGATAAAAATGAGAAAACTCTTTATGCCATATTTCACTGGGCTCAGTATGGACCCTGGACCCCCTTATTGACCCCTGGGCCCCCTTATTGACCCTGGGCCCCCTTATGGATGCTGGGTCAAGGGCTGTAGTTCCCCCCTCTCATCCAGGCATTTCCATCATATCTAGAAAAACTTAAGTTTAAGAACATGAAAGCTAGCTGCTTCCAGTTAATGCAGATTTATGCTTTATAAATATTTAAATTAAGATTATTATCAATGAAAATTCAATAACAAAGTTTGAATCTATGTACAGCAAAAAGTCATAGTTACAAATTTAGCTTTAAACATTATTAAAGAACCAAAGGTTTGAAGAATGGATTTTGAATATTCATAAAACCTGCCATGTTCAAAAACAAACAAATGTTTGAATACTTGACTCTGGTCAAAGGTCAAAATTAAACTTAATTATGGTTTCTTTGATGAGAAATAATGTCAGAGGACTGTTTGAAAGAAAAAATATAAACTTCTTAAGACTGGAGATCTAGAATTTTTTTATATTTACTAAGGCATCAGTGATTTGATAAATTAATATCTCTTTAAATTAAAGTGCAACCGTCAAAACTTAATGATATTTCACTACTTCTGCTTCAATTCTAGTAAGGCACTTTGATCGAATAAACCAAACCAAAAGTATTTAGTTTTTAAGGAAGCATCAATATTATACATTTTAATAAAATGTTGCAAGATATAAATTCTTCTTAAAGACAAAATCTATTATGACATCAGTTCTCTTCAGATCTTGTTGGCTTACAGTAATCTTTGGCTATTCCAATGTCCTTCTCTTTAAAATCATTTATAAAAATTACCCAAAGTCTGTAAAACTTCTAATGCTATGAGCAGCAGCTAGAAGGATGGTGACATCCTACAAAAGGCAGCAGTGACCAAAAACTTGTAATGAATTTTAAACATATCATGTGAGAAAATATGCCTGGTTTCCCCTTGATTTCTGTAAAGTTTCGGTGTGAGCTAACCATGTAATCCAACCACTAGACCCTAGCCATGGTGTTTTCATATGATGTAAATACTGTTTCAACTGACATTGATTGTCAAACTTTCTGTCCCTAAAGACACATTTTTTTTGTGAAAACATTTAACAAATTCTGGAGTTACTTTCAAGTGATTATTCCCTTTAAAGTGCAACAGAAATGTCAACGAAACAATATAATAAAGTTTTAAATAATTCATTGCTGTAACAAAATTGAGTTGGTCATATTTTAAGGCAACATATTAAGGCTGAAAAAATGTAGAAGAGCATGAATGAAAAAACTTGAAAAAAACTGGTAAGAAACATTTGAGATGAAAAAAATCATAAATTCTACCTGAGATTGAAGAGCTAATTACAATGGAGGTTAGAGTAAATCAGGTACATAAATTGATCAACAAACCTGATTTAGTTGGCTGTGCTATCTGGCAAACTCCAAGTTTTTTTTTAATGTTAAAGTTATATCATTTATCTCTTGCAACAATTGGGTATTCTTTTGTTAATTAATCTTGAGGCAAGTGTCTTAATTTGGACTTCAAATTTCATATAAATATATATATATATATAAGTAAAAAAGGCAATCAATTTTGCTTTTTAATCTTTAAAATCATTTTAAAGGCATTTACTTCATTTACAAGTGATATCGAATTAAACCTACTTGAGGTAGAATTTTTTTCTTGATGTGTCACAGCCCAAGACAAAACTTACTGCTAGTAATGCTTCAATATGGCTGTTCTGAGTTTCAAGTTATTCACCTTTAAAATATAATTAATCTCAATTTGTTTATGATGATGGCTCCACAGTGTAGGCCTAAATTTTAATCCATTGTTTATAAATTCTAATAACTCAAACAAATGTAGTTTGAAAAAATATATACATAAATATATATATACATATATATATATACTATTTAAGTTTTCATATGTAAGCAATGTTATACAGATTTTGTCAAGTTAAGGAACTTACAACACTGTAAGTCTGTTACCCTGTGATTGGATTGACTCCATGAAATCCTTATAATAAATGAAATAAGTAGTAATTCAAGCAAGTCTTTGGTACAACATGGAGTCTCCTTACATTGTTATCATGTTTTAAATTGTAGTACTTTGCAAAGAAGGCACAGTTTGCTTCTAGTATGAACTCAAATTAGTTCAATACTTTGACCCAAGTGTGCAACATTGTCAGTATAAACTAGAAACTGCCAAACATAACCATCATTCAACAGTGCAGCATTGTCAGTATGTTTCTTTAGAAATACAAATTTTGAGATTTATTAACTTAATTAATGCATCTGGCAACAGTAGAGTAATTGAGTTCATCAAAGATGGCAACGGAGATGAAGAAAACCTTTGTTTTTCTTACCAATGTACAAATCATCAATCCACTGATTATTGTGAGAAACAATATTTCCACAAAAAGGTACATTTTGATGAATCTCTAAGTACAGAGAAAATTGACCATTGAGCAAACATTTCAAATGTATCATATTTCAAGGATAAATAAAAAAAGTAGACAATAACAGGAAGTAAAGCTTTTGAGTATCATCTACCATAATGACATCACAGACTATCCACTGTGATCCACTTCCTGGATATAAGGAAAGGTTTGTCTGGTGCATGGGCGCAGATCCTGGTGGGGACAGCGGGACGCGTCCCCAACAAATTTTTCAGTGTTGGGGACATAATATACCGTGTCCCCACTAATTTGTCTTGACCATACCCTGCATTTAAATTTCCCCTGTATTGAACTTTGGCGCAGTTTGATCCAGCATTGTGCAAATGACATGCAGCAGTTCTCATTTTATTATATTTATCCACAGTTGTTAAATATAGGAGGGAAATCGCATTTGCGGCAGTCTTTAATTGTTTTCTGGGAAAGGACCACAGACCCATCGTATACAAAAGTCTACTTGGATTATTTGTCCCCTGATTTTTTTTCTGCAGACCCCCATGTAATTCCCCAAACTAAATTTCTAAGCCATGAGATCTAAAACTTAAGGAGGTTTGGGAGCATCATTGGGTCTGGGAAGTGTTTTTTCCGGCGATCTGGGAGGTATATTTGCCAAAAAAAGTCTTGTACGCTACGCGCGAATCCATGATCGCACTCCGCTAAGATAGTGTCAGAGAACAGACACGCATCCCCACCATTATCAAAGACTGATCTGCGCCCATGGTCTCGTGAAAAAATTTACACTCAATCAACCACATCAAGAATAAGGAAAAAGATAGTGAGATGTGGATTTCAAATAACAGTGTAAAGTATTTAAGTCTCACATATTGCCTGCCACCAGAATAACACTTTAATAAAAACAAAGATAATTTCAAGATCTATTTCTTAGCTTTGGTCCGTATGCAAACACCCTTTAAAGGTTCCCTTTCTTCTTGTACTGTCTTATTTTGCATATAGTACAAATAACATCATAAAATAATCTCCTCGATCGCCTTTCAACTGTTCTTTGTCTCAGAAAACAGTTTGTCGAAACATCATTCATATAAATCTGTCCCGACATTTGACCTCCATATTTCAGTCTAATTTGAATGACAGCGGTATGTCATCCATTGCGTAGTACTTATGATTGATGCCGCTCTCTGTGACGGTAACAACCCTCAATCCTGACTTCTCCTTTCCCAGAGGACATCCCATGGCGGAAGTAACCACCTCCTCCATGTCTTTGTAGAAGCCCCCTGCATTCCTGTGATAATGTCCACAGAAGACTGTTTTGACACCTTCAAGAAAACAGTGCAAGATATTTCCAATTTATTTCAATTTTGTTTCAATCATTCAGTCAACCAATCATAAGAATCAAACATAACAAAGAGATGAGATTAGACGCAAGAGTGAGAACATCAATAATGACAAAATAATACGACATAGGTATTAAATTACAAAGAGTATCTGTATTCCATACTTAATACAATGCATCAGACTAGTAAGCAACATAGATTTTTTGACCAAATGCGTATTACTTAGCATCGGACACCTTTTTCTAGTGGTATTAATCTCATGCCATATGATAATCAGATATATGCCTTCCTGAAGCCTGAAAAATGTTACTTTGTATAATATTTTTGATAACCATTTTCAAAGTTGTTGGGTTTCATTTAATGTTATATAAGTCAAGCTAGAGAAACAAAGTTATACTTTGCAGTATTGAATAACATTGAACAATCACCAAACTAAAATGCAAACAGCCTGCATTAATACTTATACTGTGATGGTAATGGCTGGAAAGGAAATTCCTTTGTGTGCTTCCATAAAAAAAAAAAAAGTCAAAACGGAATCCCCTTATTTACATACCTGCTTTATGTAACTTTTCCAGCATTTTAGACCTAACATTTGGAGCAATGTTAAAGTAATCTTTGTCTTCATCTGGATGCTTGAGAAACCAAGGAATATGTTGAAATGTGATGAGATGCTTACATCCCTGCCCTGAAGGTAAGAGGAGATAGCAGATCCATATCAAGTATCAGCTCAAAGTATTCAGGAATCTTATTATTATTCCTATCCACTCTCCCATTTGTCTCCCCCCCTTGCCCCCACCCCCCAAAAAAACAAATGCCCAAATTGATACAACATGACTATTTCTATACTCCTTGCCTTCCAAGGACAGTTAGGTCTAACCCAACCCCCAATGACCTTCCCCTGATGGTAAACCTTGTCGACCTGATACTGATGATACTTGGAACAGTAGCATCTAACCCCCCCCCCTCTCCCCACCTCATGAACCTACAACATTGTTAGTTCAGTAGTACTTCTGACATTACAATTATCTTTTGAAAGAGCTGAGAGAGCTCTGAATCAAATGTGCAAGTTTACTGCTATTAAACAAGACGATTAGAACAATGAAGCAAAGCACTATAGTATTCTGGTCAGTAAGTTATCAACAGGTGATACTGTACTGGTCAAAGGAAAAATCTAGAATTAATACATTACTGGGTCCTTCTTCATTATTTGGAGTATAATATAGGTGAGACTTCCCAGTAACTCAGATGGGTCAATATGTAAAATCAGAGAGGGAGTGGGGGGGGGGGAGGGTGATAACCAAGCACTATGTCATTTTGTGAGTTCATAAATACTCATCAATATGTCATGGCTTGTGAGTCAATTAATAATGGTTTCAGAATAATTACACACTGGATAGTGCATAACAATGATGCTAAGATGCTAAGATTTATTTCCAGAGGAAGGGGAGGGAAGGAGGTGGGAAGAAGAAGAGGGAGGGGGGGGGGGAGTTAGCAATACTAAACTTACCACTGAGTTCCCTGTCCAGCCATTCATTCTGTTTCTCACTCATATCTTTGACTAGACTGGAATCTTCATAGTACTGTGAGTTTAATACCAAACATTTCACACCTCCTGCCCAAAAGCTGAAATAGTCATCGCCAATAGTGTCCCTGAATCGCTGAATAGACTGTGGAGTCGGTTTGTTGCCTACGTCATGGTTACCACAGCAACACACTAATGGGATGCTTGGATCAAGTCTAGAGAACTCTCTAATGAAGTCCTGTTCTTGTTCTGTTCTGCCCTCTTCCCCTGCAAATGGAACAAAAAATCAACAGTTCAGCACAAGTTTACAAAATATTCAAAGCTTATCAGAAACTTTCATAATTTATAGCAGTGTGAATTAGTTAAATCTGTTTCCTAGTTTCTGCGGGCAGGCTATCACTGATAAAATCAATATCAACCAACGATGTGAGTGATTATGAGTACTAACTTTCAAGTAAACTCACTGGGAGGAGAACTACTTTAAATGATTCATAAATACCATTCTAGTGCCCTCAACTCACCTCTGCTCTGTATAAATATTCACAAATTTATCAATCCATCAACAAACCCATCACTGTATGAGAATCTGAACTTAGTCATGGCAATTGAGCAAATGGAAGCTGTCTGAAAATTTCCCGCCAAAAAATCACAAAAAATCAACAACGTGCAAAAGTTTCCACACCAAATTCACTCAAATAATTACTGCAAAGTTATTCAAAATTTGTGATTCATAAATTCAAAACCAGGATAGATTTAGGCATATCTGCAAGATTGATTCACCTAACCTTAGTATCATACTTGAAATTGTTCTGATAAGTATTAAACCAACTGCCGTATAAACTCAACAATGAATAGTTTAATCCCGATTACTGTATTTCACAGACAGATTTGATTGAGCTATCAACGTCACTGTCTACACAATGCAAACGAGTTGCAATAATATATAACAAGTCTTGACTATTTAGATAAATACAGAGTACAATACCTGGGAATGCATGAACTAAATCGCCACAAACTGCAAAAAACTTTGGTTTTGGTTTCATTTGGTTAATTTTGTCTATTGCTATTCTGGTCATTTTTATCTCCTCTTCCCATCGGATTGGAGTCTTTTCTGCCATGTCGTCGATCATACCATACTGACAGTCTGCTCCCTGTATAAACATGAATGAACCCTTCCATTCACCTTCTTTCTCTGTATGGAAAACAACAATCAGGAAAAGATTGCATACTTTATTAAAAATTCATCTTACAGTACCTTTATTGCAACTCCAAGAAAAATACACTTCATTAAAAAATAATAAAAATACTATCCATTGCTCCAAAGGAGAGGCATGAATGAAGCAATCTCATCAGAGACAAAACATGTTTGCCCCCGCTCCCCAAAAAAGAAAAACAAGGGAGAGAGGATAAAGTTCTATAGCACTTGACTAACACATCAGTCAGCAGAAAGAATTCTTCCAATAAACCATCCTATGTTTTCTGAACTCAGTAAAATAGACTGACAGTAAACTGAGTACTTTCAACTGTAACAATTTGTTCAATATTTATTACAACTGTAACTTAAAGACAGGACCAATACTGGACATTTACCATCCAACCACATGTGGTTACAGTATGCAAGCCAATCACTGTTCACTGGTATTTATCAGTCATGGTGTAGATTCTTATGTGATATTAAAACTTTGCAGGGATATATAAAACTCATTCCATGTTTTTGGTCACTAAATTCACTTTGATCTCCACAGAGGTTTCCTGGTTCAGAGATTACTTTACATATTCAACTGTCAGTGGACTTACTGTACTCTCAGACTAGAAGAACAAATTCATTATGTATATTTATTGCAAAAGCTTTGAGTAGAATAATTTACAAATGTCAAGTTAACTCTGGTGATACAAATTGAATAGTACTGTACACACTAATGTTAATTACGGATTTTTTTGTTTGATGGTTGACATATTAGACATGGTAATCACTGGAATGCGAATATACAGTTGTTAGTAAGTGTCGATCTTATTCCAGGAATTCTTCAAAATGTAAAGTTTACTATGTAGGGCAGTAGACTGCACAAATTAAGTGAAATAAAGCATGGCTCCACAAACTTACTGAAAGTGTCCATTGACCCTTTATCTTTCTCTGTCAACTGTATTCTTACATTCACATCAAATAATTGACCAATGGCAATGGAGTAATTTATGTATGGCAAAGTAATTGTCAAGACAGACTGTTTTGCAATGGTCAGAAGTACTGTTGTCCCCAACTAGACTTTTTGTAATTACATTGGAGAGAGGGGAACCATGGTTAAGGCTATGGAGATACCTTGTAGGCTGCATCACACAGTCATGCATCAGGCAGTAATTTAAGTGACACTTAAATGCAAAAAATACATGAAGTCAACTTGGAAACTTTGAAGCACTTAATCTTATCTAGATTAAACTTTCTGCACATTGTTGATGCCTGTTGCACACTCATATGTAGGTGAACATAAATTAACTTAAAATTAAGCCATCAAAAACTTTGGACCACTTACAAACACAATCCGTTAAATTTTAGCATTGCTTCAGTATCAGTATCAGACTTTGGTCTAGGCCTACAATATGTCATATGTTCGTAGAACATCAGACTGCCATAGCCGATTAAATTTGTCCTTATTTAGTATATTGCAGTCACAAACAAGGCCATGAGTTTGCACAATACATATCGATGTATTAATCCTTGCTGGTGTTAGGCATAGGATTGACTATATGCATTGTATTTTGTGTACTGTACCTGTTAGGCTACATGGGTTTATTAAGTTTATTGGTGTAGGCTAGGCCTATCTTCTGTACGGCTTCATGATACAGGCTGGAAAACAAACTTACCCTTATCCAGGCCTTCATACTCGCCATTCCGTGCTCTCTTTCGAAATTCCGAGGAAATTATGTCTGTACCCATTTCAACTTCTTTCACTGTTTGTGTTACATCGCCTTAGAGAGCCTAGCTGACGGCTTGCCTAACACTAGACTATTGGCGTACAGTTCTAACTAGGACTAGGAGTAATAGAAACACTGTATGTAGACAAGTTTACACAATTAGTTATAACAGCAGCCTAACTAAGTTGAAGCTACAATTCGTCCTACAAACGTGCGTTTTAAAGATGAAATGACGAGATACCGTCAGTTTTCTGAGCTTCTCCGAGAATCTTCTTTGAGGATCTAGACTGCAAACAAGTCTCTGAGTCTGTTGTTGACAGGACAGGGACAGGGACTAAACTAACGCTAAATTCTGCTTTATTGTGCTGGTTACTTTGCATGCTACAGTAAGCGTTAGTTCAAGGGGTGTGAACTTGTTATGCGTACCAAGCAGCTGTTTTGAAGCACCACGGTGTTAAAACTTCTAATTCATCGCTCTGCCACCTTTGTCTCGAATTCTGACCGCATAATTAACATCATTTAACGAAAGTGTTCATCTCCAGAATTTCAGTTAATTGCTACTGACAAAAAATCGTTTTCTTGAAACAAATCATAACAGTTTTACAGTGGCAGCCAGCTTCGTGCAACTTTATACTTTCATCGCCTCAAAGCTTCGTGTAACAATCGAACAATATTCAAATTGCCCATTTTAATTGTCAATACAAGTGCTTTGAAGCGTGACATGTAAGTATATCATCATACTGAGAAAAATAGTGTCCACTTGGTGACAGCGGATGTACCAAATTTGAATATAGGATTCAGGACAAAACTTGTTTAGTCAGAGAGTGATAACCGTTTGGGACTAACTACAGTATCAACCAAACAGTTTTCCTGAAACAAATATAGAGAAATGAACACTGAAACTATTGCACACTATTTTACTCATCGAAAAGAAAAGGCCAAGTTGGTATAAGACGTTGTTCATCCATGATCATATCGCATCAATATGATTTCAAATGAGCTTCTGTTGGTTTCCTAACCCTTGACACAGACGGTATTAAACCCTTATTAAATTTGAAACATCTTATGCTGGAAAGTTTCATTCGATGTAGTAATAAGTCAAAAATATTTCCCATTGCAATTTGAAAGATACTAATAAACGATCGGAAAAAAGTAGTTCCGTAAATTGCCTCTACTTGAAATGTATAGATAAATTTGAAGAGAAGATATTGTTGCTTGATATATCACGGCCGTTGGTTAATCTGATGATCTTAAAAAAAAAAACATCAGTAAGTTGCCCCAAATATATTAGAACACTTGATAAAGTTATAAGTCTACTGTTGGTCATCCAAGCTTCAATTTTACAAGCATTTACAACCACTTTAGAACTACCCACACGGAGACAGTTAGTTGTCTGTTTTATTATTCCTTTATGTTGGGAAAAATTTCTTGTGTTTTCTGTATTAAATGAAGCATAAACCCAATCACCATTATTTGTTTATATGGTAAATAATTGTCATGAACAACTTCCCGGAACCAATATGAAAAATCTTACTCCATTTGAGAAAAATCACATTTTTAATGTTTCTTCATTCATTTCTTCTCGAATAACGACTTGATCAAGTCTAATTATGATGTGAACAAGCCACATGTACTTCAATTTTTTATGAAATATATTTATTGTCTGTTAAGGAAATTTATTTTCTTTTTCACTCTTTTGCAAACGATGAAGCTAAATATTAAGCCTCAAAACATGACCTACTGATAGCATTGTTTGCAGCTGTGTCAACACCATTAACATCATCAAATATGACAAGAGAAGTGAGGATAAAGTAAAAGGTTTCCGATCCTATATAGTGTCACTATGGTATTTACAAAATGATAGCTCCCAGACCCGACTTTTAAGCTAGGATATAGTTCTCATTTTTAGATATAAATTTTTCGCTAGTATAGTTGTTCTTCACAATGATATCTTTTATACAAGCTTAAGGCATTGAAGACAAAAGGTTAAGTCTGCTGTATAGACCCCAACTATAGCACGCTATTATGGAAATGTTTCTTGAGATTACGTAATCAACCTGCCTTGGTCGTAAAATGACCTATTTTTACCAATTAGTCTGTAACGCCTGCCACATATTTGGTTGGGTTTGTATCCCCTTCAAACTGTTTCCATGCATAGCTTTCTTGCTCATTTCCAATTTGAATCCGTACAGGTCAAATCGACTACAACAACGTTTTGTGACGGAATTCTGAATATCAGACTCATTCTTGTGTTAGATCCCCATATCTACGTTGCCCTCTACCATCCCACCCCCCTCCCCTTCCCTTGTCCGTTTCCCTCCTCGATATATGGTCGTACCCCAAACTTCAATTGAATGGCTCACTGCTGACTATACCATGATGTAGACCCATGACGAGCTTCTACTGACGAGCTACTATTGACGTGGGTCATATGTCATACGGCATTATTTACGTGGCATACATAACAACAGCACTTCCTGTGTATTTACAGTCCATGTATGCTTTATGCGATGATGAGCATTAACAGTAACGTTGCAAGACTTGGTAGTCCGGTAAACAGTAAAGCTCTCAGTTATAGTTCATACAGACTCAAACACGTCGTTTAAGATTAACACACCAAAATGGGTCTGTGCAAATGTCCGAAGCGTAAAGTAACAAATTTATTTTGCTTTGAGCATCGTGTCAACGTTTGTGAACACTGCATGGTTCTCAACCATCCAAAGGTACAGTACTAGTACTAGTAGTAGCCTAACCAACATTTAGCGTACGCCTAGCCTATAAGAGTACCTAGCTCTAGGCCAGGCATAGTTATAGGCAAGTTACAGTAGTCTAACTGGGCCTAAGTTAGTCTTAGTCTAAAATCTTATCAAATAACAACATGATGTTAAGTTCTATGTATAGTAACGTTAGGATTATGCAATGACATACTGTACTTTGCCAACAGAGATCACAAAGTTGCTACCACAGTATGACTGTACATACTAAATATAATGATCCCAATTTGATGAAGTATAGAAAAGGCCGTGGCTATTCTTACGACCAGGAGTAACAATTATTTATAAACTGTTCTTACGACATCGGCAAATTTCTGGTTATACATGCGCAGTAAAGTAAATAAAGCAACTGCGCATGCAGTAGGGGTAAACCTTAATCCTAACCGGAAATTATTGTTACTCCTGGTCGTAAAAGTAGCCACGTTAAAGCAACTGTGCATGCGTAACTGGAAATGTTGTTACTCCTAGTCGTAAAAATAGCCACTTTGTATAGAAAAGGCTTCATAATTGACTCACCTTCAAATATTACTAGCAACGATACAGCAGGCAACCTAAACTTTTTGCAGTCAAGCAGATTTACATATTTCATGAGTTTTAATCCATTTCAGGTATATGCTGATCAAATTGCAGTTTTTTAAACTTTTAACACCCTCCCCCAGTTTTGCACATGTTTAGTTTTGAGCATTTGGAAATCTTACTCCCTAAAAAGAACCAAAATTACCTCAATATAATACCACTACTCTCTGGGACCTGACCTGCCTGACCTTAGAGGCTCAGAGCATAGCAAACAGCATCCAAAGTCAATGGATGTATCCACAGGCCTACACTACAGTTAATTTATCGACGAATTTAGGGTAATGTAAGAATTTGACACAGCAGACATTTTGTAGTCAAATTCTTCTCAATTGTACTTAACTTTTTCATGTTTGCTGATGGTGGTTGTACCAGACGTCATTGTCTAGGAATCCAAGGGTCACAAAGTTGGATTAATATTCGGCATAACTTTTTTTTCTAATAGGGTTGTGGATGAGTGGAACGGTTTGCCTGAGAAAGTTGTACTTGCAAGTAGTGTGAATGGGTTTAAGAATGCTTTGGACAAGCAGTTAAGCATTGTAATCGGGTCTGAGTGTTTGTCTTCAGTTTTTATTTCTGTCATATAGGGTCCTTGATGGGGACTTGAGTGTCCCTCCTGATCCTTTTTTTCTACTAAACTAAACTAAACTATATTTTGCACATTGAAATTAAACTACACTGCAATCGACACACGCGATCAGACATCCAATAAATGTGAAGCAGGCCAGTAATGAAGTAGTTGTAAACATGTTTGAAGAAATGACAAATACTTTGGTAATCGTAAAAGATTAATAACTTACAAATTGTTGATTATGCGCAATGATCAAACATTGCTAGTACTGAATGTTGCACTGTTGAACATAAATCTAACCAGAGCAGGTGCTTGCTGATCTTTAACACAGCACAGTACTAGTGTAGCACTGTGAGAACCTGTACTTTTGCTATATTTTCTGACAAACTGCTTTAGTGTTGTTTTTAATAGGTTTTTTTACAAAGGTAGATTACATATTGTGCTAGCTTGTAGTCGATTAATCGCAACGTAGGTTTTGAGCATGATAAATCAAACTTCCAAAGTGTAATTGCGACTACTGGTGATTAATCGATTACAACTATCAGCACTACGTAGTCGATTCTCCTTTGCCACATACTCCCTTGCCACATACTCCCTTGCCACATACTCCCTTGCCACATACTCTCTTGCCACATACTCCCTTGCCACATACTCTTCACCATGTGATATATGCTACTTTCTGCAGTTCTGATTTTTTTGCTTTTTTTCACAGTGTGTGGTTAAGTCATATCTACAATGGCTTCAAGACAGTGACTACAACTCAACCTGCTTGCTTTGTAATAAAGACCTTTCCGAAGGAGATGTGGTCAGGTTACTCTGTTATGGTAAGATGTAAGAGGGCAAACCTCTGTAAAACATTCAGATCAATTAAAGTTAATGTCAAAGTCACAAGGATTATGAGAAAAGAAAAAAATGAGACCATTGCTACACAAATGAAAAGCATGTTGTCAGTAGTTTATGAGAACAAATTCCTTAATTTTAAAAATACAAAATGTGAACACAAAATTATTCCCCTGATATTTTAAATCATAGAAGGTAATAAATTATGGTAAGCTTAATCAAAAGGTTGTGCCATTTCGATGGATGCAACTTGCCTGTTGTGTACATAGACTTATCAACTCTAGCCCCTGACCATTGGTATGTTGCCACCAAAGGTAGGCATTGAAGTATCGACAAAGTACTGTACTAGGCATAATTATCTAGGGACAAGACCAACTTGGACTGACGAGCCTGAACTTAACACAGTTAAAAAGGATTGCCTGGTGGCCCAAAGAAGTTGCTTTAAAAAATGATAAATAATTTTCCAAACATGTTGTCAAAGTATGAGAAAGCTAATGTTGCGTTTGACAGAGAAACGATTTTTTGATCGTTAAGGATAGACATTTCAAATATGATTTGAACAGTACAGAACGTGACGTCAGCTATGCTAATGCAGATTGCGACATAACCCACCCTCCGTACAGTACCTATACGGTAATCACAACAAAAACCGCGTTTGTATACAGATAAATTTCTTCCTTAATTTCTGGTGAAATTTCTTAGAAATTAGATATGTTTTCAAAAACTCCTTAAGTCGTACTCAATATATGTAGTAGATCGGTGGTTTCGTGGTCTTTGTGTAACACAAGGTAAGTTTTAACAGCAGACTCTTCGTTGTTTATACATCGCGCTATCCATCTCCAACGCGAACAATGCTCGCGTGTAGGCTACTCTAGCGCTTACAATCGGACAGTTCTGCGAAGGCTAAGCTTCTCGGTGATACATTCTGCTCTGACATCGATTCCACCAAGTTTCATCTTTCGGTGTTACGAATACTTTTCAAGTTTCCTTTTACTGTTAATTTGATCCGTGAATTTTATTTCAGCGATTTCGAAGAACAGTTTAGGAACTGTGGTTTGAGTGTCAGAGTATATTATGTGCAACGCTATACGTATACCAACTGGGCATGGTAGGCTATAGGTACGTTATATGCAATAGGCGGTCACCTGTGCGTGTACAAACGTGAGAGTGTATTTGTTGCGGAAATGGGAGTGCTATCTTCAAGTCGCCTGTTTTGCCTATTTGGAAGCACTACGTCAATCACCATATTGAAGCGTTCGAGCAAACGGTACTTTTGGTGAGAAACTGGTGAATTTGAAAACCAGATATCTACAAGAAGAAAACGTCGAATGGGGACAATTTTTACATGGTTAGAAAGAGAAAAATAATAACTACAAGGACAATGTATCAAAATCTTCCACCAGACAATTCCTTTAAGAATAGTTATTTGGCTTTTGTGTTTCAATTCAAATCATTTCTCATTTTGCAGATGTGTTCCACTGGGAATGTTTAGATAAATATGCAGAACAGATGCCACCAAACACAGCACCAGCTGGTTACTCTTGCCCCTCATGTAACACCTGTATCTTTCCTCAAGAGAACATGGTCGCACCCGTTGCTGAGAAACTACGTGAACATTTGAAAGAAGTCACTTGGGCCAGAGGTGGACTTGGTCTACCAGTGGTATGTTTGAATTCCTTCATATTCTCAGTCTGCTCTGCTCACATTTTGGTTTTCCTCGATTTTCTGCGAATCATTCTGTGAATCTCAAGTAAATGCATAGCTAACATGTAAAAGGAAACAGGACATGAATCGTCTGCGGAAGATGAACTCAGCATAGGAGTGGAGAGTTAGTGATGGAGGTTAACGAGTGTATGTGTAGTAAGTAAGACAAAAGGGAGATTAGGAAGAAAGAAACATGTGTCTAATTAAGTTGTCTGTCCATTTTCTAGTTTACTGCTATCCTCCATCTGCCTCTGAAGAAGATCCTGTTAGGATAAAAAAAATATCAGTTTTATGTATATATAATGGTTAGTGTAATTTCCAAATCTTTTGTCTTTGAACATCTCTAGCTGGAAGCAGAGAAATCAATTCCAGTGGAAGACGTCAGCCAAGATCTCAACCACATAGCAAGAAACCAAGAAACCACAGCTCAACAAGAAGATCGGTTGCACAAAGAGAGCTCTCCACCAAACACTAGCAGGGTGCAAACTAGGGAAACGTCTAGCACACCCACCACTAGAGTTGTAGTAGGCCAAGAAAATACCGCTGCCCACACACGAACAGAAAAGATGTCCAGTATATTACAAAGTGAGTTCAGGAAATACATGCTCTGGTATTGTCTTCTCAAAATGTGTATTGGTAAGCCCACTGAAATGATGGGTATAAATATTCCCTGTTAACATAACTTTTTATGATGACATTGACAATTTGTCATTTATGTTGTAAAAAGATACATAGAAGAAATTTCAGAGTAAAGACTAAACATTCTCAGAATTGTTCAAATAATCAGTTTTTACACAGCTTTTGAGATGATATGGTACCTTTCTTGATGCTATTCAATACTAAAATTCCATCACAATCTAATACGTTATCTACCCAAGATTTACAATAACATGAAAAGTTAGTGAAAAGGATTGATGTTTTTCAATTATGCGTTTTTCATGTTATTTCATATTGATAATGTCAGGACAAGGAAATGCTGAGAGTGGAATTCAATTTAATAATCATCACTTTTGGTGTCTTGTTTCACAAATGGTCTTCCCCAACCACCTTTTGTTTCTTGTTTCACCAATGGTCATCCCCCACCACTAATAAACTTGACAGAGGATGATCTAGTTCTGTGTTACTTGACAAGCTGTATGTTGTGATGAGCTTTAGTACTGTCAGCATGTACAGTAAATTCCAGCAGTAGCATGATGTAACCATGAGTTGATCAGAAGTACAAGTTGTTCATCAGTATGTAAGATGAGATCTTTTGAAACATGTTTCTCAAGTTTCTAGTCAAAACATCCCTCTAAACATGTTATTTGTTTTGGAGAAACTGTTCACATGAAATCATGACTCAATCACTAATCACTGTGTCTACACACAAGTGCACACAGTCTGGTGGCAAGCTTGTGAATGTTTCACACGGTCGTGTCGCTATTATTTAGCTATTTGGAAACTGTACAGATCCCACTCTTTATGACAGCGACCTCAATAGAGTTGTTGTTGAGCTCCATTTAATTCCTTGTTTGAATAATACTTGATAGGTTTGGTAAACTTGTTAACCAAACAGTAAAAGCTGCTTCAAGGAAAAATCTTGACATGTAAATATTGGAACTTGTAATGTCTACACATAAAGTAATGTCTACACATAGAGTTCAGATGACTTCAGGAAAGAGTTCATTGTGAGGTCATCAAAAGACATTCAACAACAAGATAACCCTCATGGGACTTTTAGTCTGAACTTTACGACTACAAGATGGCAAAATTGCTAACACATTGCTAACATGAACTGTGGTCTACATCTTTGGAATCTCATGTGAGTGTTTTCTTCTCCTTAGGTGAGGATGAAAAACGAAAGGTTTACGACAGTCGTAAAGGAGATGCAGTCGTTGATATTGTTCATGATCACGATAAGGACAAATACAAGAGAAGAAGTGCCTTACACTGGTTTGCAGGCTGGTTCAAGTAAGTAGTGTTACTCACTGGTTT